>LKNJ01007384.1:0-16606 GCA_002120245.1 Maccullochella peelii
GTGAGCAGCTCACCTGCAGGCAGACGTCAGTGTTTGTGTAATTACTCTCACTGCCAGAAGGGGGAGACAAAAGCTCCAATATTCAACTTTCAGACATTTGTCCTTCATCATTTTAAAGGTCAAAAGGTCAGGATGTAACTTACCGTCACCATTGGTTAAAAACGGAGTAAATAAGTAAGTGTGTGAGTGTGAAGGCTGTCCTCTGCTCCACTGAGCACGATATAAACTCCTGATTCATTTGCTAATTAGAGCTGAATAATGACATCGTTTTCTTAATGACTCCCTCCATTAGAGACGATCCTGCCGGTAATCAGGCGGCTCGCAGAGACAGAACAGACATTTAGAGCCGCTGCAAACTGTAATGAGCATGTTTTGTCTCGGGTAGTTTCATCATGCGTGAAGCCTGTTCCAGTAATAATGCATGTTGTCATTGAAATGATTGTACTGTTGTTTGTTTACCTGACAGCAGCAGTGTTGTCGTGTGCAGCCCGTCCAGAGACAGGTGGGTTTAATTCCAGGCTGTTTCCCAGCATCCTCGGCTCTGCAGCTTATTACACTGCCTGCAGCGGTGACGAGCACAAAGCAAACATCAAAGCAGAGCATCTGCACGTTTCAGCGAGTTAAAACTCCAAAAAATCTTGTTAATGGCTGAAGGAGATTTAACAAACGCTGATGAAGTAAAAAACAAGAAACTCTACAGCTGGTGGAATCTCACGTTCTCACTAAAAAACATCTCTGGAGTCACACTGAGATAAAACACTTAAAGAGCTCTGCAGCTGCAATTAACACTTTAACACGAAGCAGTATATCACAGCTTCAGACTACTGTAATGTTCACTTAAAGGTCCAATCTTAGCCAACAGCAGGAGTCTGATCACTGTTCAGATGGAGATCAGAGACAGAGGAGAGAATACTGCACTGTCATCTAGTGGAGGAACAGAGAACTGCATCTTTCCGTCAGTTTGACTCCAACAGCAGAGAATTTATTACCAGAGATGATCCATGTTTTAGAAAATGTCTTACTTTTTTAAATTTACCATAGAGTAGCATTAAAGGGACACCCGATGGCTTGGCTACGATGTCAGTAAGGACATTTTAAGCCTGGTTTACAGGACACTAACTGATTGGTTCAGCCCAAACTCCCCTATCTGAACTGTAGACCTGGTGTGTAACCAGGAAAACCACTCTGATCAAGCACGACCCCCCCCCCAGCAATCCTTCCAGTTACTGCCATCAGGTTAAATTAAATTCACAGAAAGCCTGTGGAACAAACAGGACGTTTGAAAGATGTGTATTCTCATTTTATGATACTTGTTCTACTTCAGCGCCACATTTCAGAGAGAAATATTGTACTTTTTACTGCATCTACCCGACAGCCACAGTCACTAGTTACCGTTATATTTAAAACATGAACAAACAGTATGTTATTAAAATTAGCTTCACCTTGACGACATTAAAATGCTGCTTACGTGTTCACGTCAATGAATCGGATTTTCAAATATTATTCCAATAATATATTATAATACTTTTACTTTTGATACTTTAAGTAGTTCACTTCTGTACTTTTGCTTCTGTATGTTTTTAATGCAGGACTTTTTCATTGTGGTTTTGTTGCTTTTACTTAAGTAAAGGATCTGAGTTCTTCTTCCACCACTGGAAATGTAGGACCCACTAGGGACTAAAAGTCAGGACACTTCGGCCTCCTGCGAGTCCCCAAACCTTCTGGAAGTGCAACACTAAATCACTGGAGTACCTTTACAGACGACTTTCTTTCTGATCTGTGATGAAACTTTTCCGGCTCCTGTACCAAGTTGGTACGAAGCTGTGTACCAATTTCATACTACACTCTAATTCTAAGCAGGTTTTGAGTCTGTAGTGTGTTCACATTGGAAAAATGACAAATATAATTCCACTCAAAACAGTCAGGACGCAAACTAAAAACCCTGATTTCTGAGTGAGCGTTTGATGCACAAAGAGCAGCTACTCACAGCTGGAAAGCATTTAATCATAAAGAGGACAGCAGTGAACACCTCAGAAAACAACAAGTGATAAAAAATTAAATAGTAAGTCCAGAAATATATTGATCTGCAGCATCTGATGGAAGCTAAAATCTTAGATATTGATATAGTTTAGAAAGTGTCTTTAATGTAAATGTTTACAGCGTCATTAGATCATGTTGTAAAGATTTTGTAAATCTAGCTTTTGGACAGTTTGTCATTTATTAACAGAAACAGATTACAGGCTACCTGATTTTAATTAATCTGCACAGAAGATAGGTTAGAAATGACAAAGGTGTTTCTTTTTGTACTTTTTTTATAAATGATAGATAGTATTTCAGTTATTGGTTCCGTTGTCATCATGAAGAGGCCGAAGAACGTGCAGTCAGTCAGACTTAGGAAGTAAACCAGTCAGTCAGTCAATCAGCTGGCCAGCCTGTCGTTCAGGTAGCTGGACGTCTTGGCGTCCTGCAGCAGCGTTTTGGTGACATCGTACAGATTCTGCTGGTAGGCCAGCCTATAGCGGCTGTACACGTCATCGCAGTGCGTCAGCAGGCGCTTCACGTTGGGCGTGACGCTGCTGGGAGCGCCATCCAGCCTGAAACAACAACACACACACACACACACACACACACACACAGGTGAGATGAGATCAAACTTTCAGGTGCTTTCAGGTAATTACTGATTGCTTCGCACCGTCTTACTTTTTGAAAATGTCCTCAAACAGGCTGGAGGTCAACGGACGATGGTGTTTGAGCTCCTCCAGGTAAACAAAGTCCCCGTTCAGGATCACCTTCTGGTACAAAATCTCTGCCCAGTCCGGACTGTAGCTGTACGCCTCCGACACCACAAACACCTGGCAGACAGAAACACCTGCATGTAATCTGCGGTCTGTGTGTCTGCAGAGGTCTGAGGTGTTCAGTACTGTCGCTACCTCACAGAACACGTATTATTATTATTTATTGATTACTTCACTTGTACAGTGTTAGAAAACTGCACATTAACGTTAAAAGACAAAATGTCTATAGCCATGATACTGACAAATTAGCATAGCTACAGTTATATTAACAGATTTAGCATGTTAGCAGTCATGCTAATATTAGCATGGTAACATCCCCACAATTAGTATGACAACATGCATGATTATGAGTAAGACAGTTAGCTAATAAACATGTATTATAAGCTTTAGCTTGTTAGCAGCAGTAATCTAACATTTAACATGTTAGCATGTTAACAGGCCAACTGTACATGCTAACATGCAAACATGTTAAACATTAGCATGTTAGTATGCTAACTGTATGTGGCTTAACACGCTATATGTCACTTTACAGTATGTTAGCTTGTTAACATGCTAACTGTGACTAAGCACTTTGCATGCTAATAGGGCTGCAACTAACGGTTATTAATCTGCTGATTATTTTCTTTGGGCGACGCTATGTTCAAAAAATACTGAAAAGTGACTGTTAGCATTTCCTCAAGGCCAAGGTGAAGTCTTCAAATGTCTTGTTTTGACCGACCACCAGTCCAAAACCCCCAAATATTGAATTTACTAAACAATAAGTCAAAGAAAAGCAGCAAATCCTCACAACTGAGAAGCTGGAATTGGGAGATGTGTGGTACTTTTGCTTGTAAACTGACTTAAATGATTATCAAATTAATTTCCTGTCAATCGACTAATCAAGTAATCGTTTTAGCTCTACATGCTAACATGCAAAAGCAAAAACAAATGTGGTCCTTACTTCCTCATGTAGCCAAACACAGTATGTGGAAGAGAATTCGTAGCGTAAAGCTAATGCCTGCTGTAACGCCACACAACAAGGAAGAAGACATTTCCTCCTGTAAATAAATTAACTGGTGACTCAAATGTAAATTTCTAGATGTACAGAATTTAAAGGATACACGGAGCTAACCATCCTCTGGTTGCATAAAGATTTTAGTCTTTTAAAGCAGACGTTTCTTAACAGTGGCTCTTTCTAAACTGGTGGTTAACGACCTCAGACAGGCTGGAAGAAAGGTTCTCTGTGGCGGCAGAGATCCTGAAGGAGTCTGTGACTGGCCTAAGGGTGTTTTGAGGAATGGAGGATTGTGGGTACTGTAACCTAAACACACCTGGTAGCATCGTGGCAGCTTCGTGACGGTGCTCAGCAGGTCTCCAGGCTGCAGGTTGATGACGCACAGGTTTGATCCCTGGTTCAGGAAGTGCAGCTGAAGAGCAACCAGCTTGGCTGTCCGAACACAGCGACTCGCCTGACGCACACACGAGTCCTGGAAACACACACACACACACACAGTTAACATGTTTCTTATCAGTGTGTTAAAGGTTTAAGCAGAACAGCATGTAGAGAAGTTCAGGCACCTTGGAGAAGCTCTCTGCAGCGTCCTTCAGCAGACCCAACACTTTCACCAACGAACTCTTCAGATCAGGAGTGACGACTGTTTATAGAAAAGTCAGCAAAACTCAGGGTCAAGATCAACAGCACGGCGGACACTGGGATCAACCCTGATGAAGAAGTGCATTGAGTTTTTGGTATATTCTAGCGGTTAGCATCGGGCTGGCTCACCCCAGGCCTGAGACTCGATGATCTTCAGCTGTGTCATGGCAGCCATCTCGTGGTTTTCTCCGATCTCCCTCCTCATGCTGAAACACAGCGCCACCATGTTGTGTTTCTCGCTGTCCGCAGGGAGGCAGCGCTTTATGTAATCCAGCAGAGCCGTTTTAAGGCTGGAGCTCTGCAACAGACATCAGTTTAACGCTAGTTTAACATTCAAGGTTGTTCTTGGACAGCTTCCTTCTTACCTACGGGTCTACGCCTTACAAAAAAGAATGGCAAGTTATTGTCTTCGCTCCCGGGACATATTTCAATTAAGCCCCCAAAGTCTGTACTGAACTGGGAAAAATGGCGTTTAATGCTGCTCCCCCGGCTTGGATTCAGCCTGAATCTTCGAGAGCTGGTCTCGTTGGAGGCATTTAAAGTGATTCTAAATGACATCTGGCTGTAGATGCTTTGATATCTTATAATTCTGTAATTTGTTCTTTGTTTCATGTCTACAACCATATTATTTGTGTCTTGGCCAGGACTCTCTTGAAATAGAGATTTTTCATCTCAATGAGTCTTTTACTCGTCGTTAAATAAAGGATAAATACAAAAATTAATAAAAATTCAGCTGAGTTACAATGGTGTCAAAACTGACCGCAAATCTCGACAAACTATTATAATGGCTCACATGGTTAAATAATCATAATGTACATTTCCACTGCACTAATTCCATCTGTGCAACAATCTTTTTTACCCAAAAAACAGGTTTTACTTGCTATTTTGCTGTTTTTTCAATCGCTGTTAAGCTACTGTCCCAAAAAAACAACCACTGACTGCACGTTTCACGTTAAAAGTTTACCAGAAACAGGATGGATTATGCCCTCTGAGCCACTGGAAGGCTTTTAATGTGAAACATCTGTGCAGGAAGTGTGCAGGAACAAAAAAACAGCAAAGTAGAGCGGATTGAATGGAATTAGTTGGTGAAGTAAAGTATTTCTGTTAGAGAACCTCAAGCCTGTTCACTCATTCAGATTCATTTACTCAAGATCACAGTTACATGAATACAAACAAAATATATTAAGCTTCAAGAGGTCATTAACACAGAACTTCTGTCTTATCCAACTGTAATAAAAATGTTAATTTAATGTAGATGGACACTATTAATAGTAATTTGGCAAGTTTTTCCTTATTACTATAAATACTACTTGAGAATTATTAGTAAAACTGAAGTTTAGATATATTATTTTAACAAAAGGCTAATACAGATTTAACATGGGTTCAATATGAGATTACCAAGGGGTGAAAATGAGATTAATTTGGGGTTATTACTGGATAAATACGAGAATAATCTGGTGCTGGAGGAAGGTGCTGTAGTTTTATGCACATCCCCTCCTATATTTAGGCTGTGTGTGTGTGTGTGTGTGTGCGTGTGTGTGCGTGTCCACCTGTCCTCTGTCCGTGTCCATTTTCTTCCTCAGCAGCATCTCGAAGCGATGGTTCTGATGCAACAGGTCGAAGACGTACGTCATCTCATTATACCTGCCGATACCTGTCAGCAGACGCACCTGAACACACACACACACACACACGCACACACACACACACACACACACACAGAAGAGGTTTGCTTTATTATCATTAGTTTAGTTTATCAGCCTTTTAGCATCCTTCAATCACCAAGTAGATCTCCGTACTGTGCAGAGGAATGAGGGTCTGAGGCGAACAGCAACAACCTTTTTGGTGTGTGGGTCAGTGGGCGGGGCTTACCATCAGGCTGTAGTGCTCTCCTGGGGCGAGGTAGGTGTGGCTAAGGTGGCGGGCGGCTTGGAGCACTCTGACGATCCCCTCCATGTTACAGGTGAGACTGAAACAGTCGTGAGTCACGATCAGCAACTCTACAACTGCAGGAGAGGAAGAGAAGAAGACTTTTTACTTCATTTTTAAATAATAACCATGTGATATCACGTTATCTTATCCCTGCTGCTGGACAGGTTGTCGAGAGCACTCACACTGAACCAAACTGTAAATGTGCTGTAAGATGGGAACTGCAGAGTCGGGTGATCATTTCCTGTGGTTTGGTCACTTCACCAGCAGTCATTTAATCCATGATAAGTATAAACATTTAAGCTTTAAACTTTGATCTTGAATCATCACTAATCATGAACAGGATCAGGAATGCTGAGCAGTAATGTAACCAGGAAGACAGTTTGCCACATGCCAATAATGTATAAATATATTATCATTATTAAGAGAACAGCACTTAAAGGGACATTTCACCAAAATGGAAGCTAAAGTTTGCTCAAAATATATAAACTAATGCCTCTTTAAATTGTCCTCTGCAACAGGAAATACATCAAAATAAAGGTTGCTGCGTCTCTTCTGCGCTAATAAACAGTGCCAGCGTGTCGTACTGCAGCTCAGGTCTCGCAGAGGGACAGTGTTGAGGTTTTCCAGCAGTTTGGCTCCCACCAGGTTCGGATCGTCACACAGTTTGATGAGCTGGACCAGCGAGTCCCGGCCCTCCGACGGCCTGAAGACCTGCCTCTCTGCTGGGTCACACACACACACACACACACACACACACACACACACACACACACACACACACACAAGCTGGATTTGAGGAACACGTTATCCAAATTGTGATGCCACACAATACTGAAATCTCCCAAAACACTTATTGTTTTTGTTTACATGAACTCTTGATAGGCTCTTATTGGCTGACGCCGCCTGCTTTCAGAGCTGATTATTGCTAATTGATTCACTGTTTTATCTAATTGGAAACTGACTTTTTATTTATTATTTTAGGTTTATTTTATAGCGACCACAGCATTTATAGTCTAATCTGGTTTGCAGTGCCTGTTTCTAGATGGTCCCTAGACTATAATCTTTGGGTTTTGGACTGTTAGTTGAACAAAAGCTATTTCAAGTTGACACCTCGGGCTCCAGGAACATGTGACGGGTATTTTCACTATTTTCTGACATTTTATCGACTAAACAATCAAAAGAATTTGAGATTAGAGAGCAAATGCTTTAAGAAATTGGCATTTTTACAGTTTTATTACACTGTTTTTTATTACATCTCTACCTAAGTAATTCCCAGGACTCCTTCAAAATAGAGCAGTTCAGCAAAGAGCACGATTATTGCTTGGACTGGAATTTGGTTTCTAAGACGAAGCCAGAAAAATGTTAGTTGATTTGACCTGTAACACTCCCGACTATCTGGCACCTGAGAGTAAAACGCCTCAGCTCTCAAACTGTCTGTACACACCAGTATATTCAGATAATACAACTCAAAACACTAGGTGCCCTGATCTCACCGGGCTGCAGCTCCTGGGTGGCGGTCAGCAGTGCCTGGACCACAGCAGAGGAGACCAGCTCGGCCACAGTGTCTGCAGAGAGACCCTGACCCTTGATGAAGGCCTGAGCCTTCCTGAAGCGCTCCGGCTGGTCTGACAGCAGCAGCTTCTCCAGCACCGAGCAAGGTTCCTCCCTGCAGACCTGACTGAAGGAGCACTGTAGCTCCTGGACGGGACAGAGGGACATGCAAAAACAAGTATTAATGACAGCACATGCATTAAATCAGAGGGTGGTTATGATCCAAGGAGAAAGCGTAACGTTGTAGAGGTCAATGTGAACCTTCTTTACATCCTTTTATTATTTCAGTGGTTTAAACTTATGTTTTTTAATAGTTTCCACAGTTTTCCAAAATTACAACATCCAATATGGACAGACACCTTGGAGAGCTGGTAGAGGCTGAGGACTTGTTTGCAGTAGTTGTTGCCGTGGCAACACTGATCCACCAGTCTCTGGATCTGGACAGCGACCTCGTCGTTAGGGGGGGGGAGCATCACGAAAGACGACAGGCTGCTGATGGAGGGAGCTGGAGGACAGAGAGGGTAAAAGAAATATGCGAAATATGTATTTTATGGATAAAAGTTCTAAACTTTCTAGACCAGAAGGCAGCCTTTCAAACGGATTGGTCACTTGTGTTGGTATTAAGGACCCTGAACTAAACTGGCAGAGGTTATATCTCTCTCATAATCTCTCATCTCTCTCTGGTCAACCTGGAGGTTCATGGTTGGCTGCAGTTGTTAGAGGTGTTCCTCAGGGTTCGATTTTAGGTCCTATTCTTTTTTCAGTTTGTGTCATTTTTGTCCTCTCTTCTGTAAACTTGTGACTGTGTTATAATTTACTTTATATATCCGAAGTATTTAATGAACTACAGAAATACTGACATTATCATTGGAGTATTAAAAAAATATAAGAGAAAAGTGGTGGAAAGCAAATACGTACAAGTACTGTATAATTATAAGGTACTTTACTTGAGTATTTCCATTTCATTCTGCTTTACACTTCTACTACATTTATTTTAAAGCTTTAGTCACTAGAACTTTGCAGATTCTGATTAATAAAAAAAATAATAAAAAATGAATTATGACGTATAATAGATTAAACTACCCAGCAGCAGTATATAAAGTAGTTAATATTAGCCCCTCCTTTATCAGCTGCAGCATTAAAGAGAGATGTACATTTCACATCCAACATACATTATTTTGAAATGGGCCATTTTGTATAAATAAATTTACTTTTGGTACTTTAGTTAAATTTGGTGCGAATACTTTTGTACTTTTACTCAAGTAAACTTTTGAATGCAGGTTAGCAGAATAATGTGATAACAGTATATGTAAAGTATATTTATATATAAACTGAAGATCAGAGGGCAGCTTACAGTTAGTGAGGGTCTTCCTCTGCAGAGCTTCTGATGCCTCTTCTTGTGTGTCAGGGTTCAGTTCTCCAGAGGCCAGACCTCGGCAGCGCAGCACCACCCACATGTCTGGGTGATGCAGGGAGAAATAACGGCAGACCCGGCTGGCTTCATGGATACTGCCTTCATCTAATAACTGACCAATCAGCGCAGCCAGAATGCTCCTTTCCTCTGGACTCAACGCAGAGTCCGGCTCCTCCTGCTCCTCAGAGGATCCGGGGAGTCCCTCCAGACTGAGGCACTTCTCTGTGTTCAGGCCTGATATGTTGGAGAAGGAGAACTCCTTCATGAGCACTTCGTATGGGTTCATTTCAGGTGCGATGGTGGGCGGCGGCACGTTAAAAACGCTCTCCTTCTCCATGGAGACGGTGAGGACGCGTTGTCCAACCCGGCTGATCCACAGCTTTTTCTCCAGGCTCTCCAGTTTGTCCACAGGAGCTGGACTGAGCAGGGAGAGCCAGTGAGCGGTGAAACAGAGCAGCAGGCAGCGCTCCTGGACGTCCAGCAGCCCGCTCTGAGCCTCTGCAGCCGCGGAGGAGTCTGCACTCCCAGTGTCAGCCTGGGACAGGAAGAACAGGGAGGCCGATTCTGGATCAGTGCTGTCAGCCTTCAGCTGCTCGTGACATTTCCTCCAGAGACTGACTCGGGTCTCCAACCTTCTCCACTGCCGCTTGGACTTCTGGGAGTTTACTTCCTGGAGAAGCTACATGGACGACAGGGTCAGATTAGAGACATGAACACTGTCTGACTTGTTTGCAGTAGTTGTTGCCGTGGCGACACTGATCCAGTCTCTGGAGCTGGACAGCGACCTCGTCGTCACGGAGGGGGAGCATCAGAAATGTCCGTCTCATAAAACATCCTAAAAATTAACCCACACTGGATTTTTGAGTTAACAATATAGGCCGATATTTGTTATTTATTTGCTTTACACTTTGACATTTTTGATAAGAATTCCTTGAATGTATTATTAAATAAATACATTATTAAAGTATTGTAACCAAGATATGTAGAGAGCGGGACATTGTAAAGCTGAAGAATAAGCCTTAACATTTCTAACTTATCAGCCACACATATGCAATATATCTGTGATTAACCAAAATCATCTGTTAGTAACCGTTACGCCAATGTATGTAAGGGTCAGGGTCTTTTTTGTAAATTATTGTGATTTGTCATATTTTCTTAATTCAGTTAAATTGTAGTTTCTGTGAATTTTATTTCACATGAAAGTCTAAACGCTGTTTGTAATTCCTCTGTTAACTAAATCTTAACAGTTCATCCTCTGGGGAGCAAGAATGTGATCAGAAGCTTTAAAGGATGAACTATTGACTCGTTTCTGCACAGAGAGACTGTTTGACAACATCCCCATTCCAGCTAAGTAAAAATGTAAAATATATATATTGTAAAATAATGTAAAATCTAAATGTAAAATGTGTGGTGGATCGGACCTGGCTGAGCAGCAGGCGGTGGACGGACAGGCCGGCCAGCTGGGCGACCTGCCTGGCCTGGCTGTAGCACCCCCTGGCCTGCAGAGCGTCCACTGCAGCCTGGAACTCCTCCTGCTGGACGGAGGGAGAACTGCACTGCAGCAGCCTGGGAGACAGACTGACCTCTGACCCCTGCAGCAACTGACTCAGCTGACTCAGCTTCCTGAAGTCTGGACCTACACACACACACATACACAGCAGATACAAACACACAAGAATGACAAGTTTACACAGAATTCACCTGTATACACATAAAAAATAAGCCTGTGGACAGATCAGAGGTCAGAACGAACATCTTTGTCAGAGGACGACAGCAGCTGGATGAAATTGGTTTGGCAAGGTGGAAAACCTGTGATGGAACCTATTAATAATCCCTGTCATCTCCTGAGCCGCATCTGACAGAATCTGACATGTTTACGGGGTGACGGACTCTCCGACCTCACCGTTGGATTTGAGGAGTTTGTCGACGTCGGCCAGAAGCTGCAGCAGCCGGTGGAGGTCGTACTGGGAGGAGCAGCGCTGCAGCATAGTAAGGAGCAGCACGGAGGCCTGGCTCTCCACCCACTGGGGTGGGAGTCCACCGGAGGGTGCTGGGCCTCCGCTTCTCAGCTACATCAGCAAGGAGAAGGCAGATTAGAGAGATGAACACCGCCTTTTTATCTAAAGACCATCAAGTGTGATGAAAAGGTGAAAAATAAAACAACAAACCACAAAATGTTCACAGTGATGGACAACCTACGGTGTCTCAAGCTGGTTTAAAGTCTCTGCAAGCTGATTTTTACTCAAGTGATGTTGCCTTTACTCAAGTCTTTAATATAGGTCTGTTGGTGGGCGGGACTTACAGTGATGAGTGTCCTCTGGAAGTCCAACAGCTTTGCTTTGGCCTCAGAGAAGTTCCTGTAGTCACAACACAACTCAAACATCCTCAGCACCAACACCAGGGGGCAGTCCTGAGAGACACGAGGGAAACAAAAGACAGATATCTGTCGAGCAAAGCCATCTTGTTTTGATAAATTGAATTTATTAACTGAATACTAAATGTTCATTGTTGTGCATTAAATACTTGTCTGTTTTCTTTAATGCAATAATCATGTGACATTCATGCTAATTAAGCAGAATAAATTAAATCAAAACGTAGAAAGAATTCAACCAAATCCCAAAACAACACAGATATTACAGTCGACCTTAAACATCCAAGAGGCTGGAAAAAAAAAAAAAAAAAAAGACAAATCCCTGCGGTCCAATCAATGAGAAAACATGAAAAACATTCCTCCTCAGATTCAATATGTTGCATATTAATGAAGAGATGTAATATAAACATCACACTGTATTGAATATACTGTGGTATTAAGGAAGAAGCTCTAATCCAGTCTGTATAATCTTTTCTTTCATCCAGCAGCTGACCTCAATAAGTAGGACGTGCAAACATCTAATCTGCTTAGAAAAAAGACTAAATTCACGTCCACAGTTTCAGGCAGGAGGGAGAGGCGCTGCGGTGCACTCGTCTAGTGCTTTAAATCTCTTTCTTTGATCACACAATATCTCATTTCTGAGGTTTTTACCCTCTGGAAGAGCTCGAAGCCTCGTAGGAGGGGCCTGACGTGGCCCCGCCCCAGCAGCGTCCTCCAGATGATTGACAGGTCATGCAGGGTCCACTCATGGTGCTGGGGGGCTTCGGGCAGGTGGGAGGTGGCTTCCACAGCTGTGGCATCGTCGACGGAGGTCAGCACCCACACACACAGGCACAGCACCAGCTCCGCCCCCTGTCAATCAAACAGGTTTGACAGTGGTATTAGCATTTTACTATGGCCGCCCCCTAAACACTGATGATTCAGATCTTAGTTTAGTGTGTTAGCATGCTAATTAGCAGTAAACACAGAGTGCAGCTGAGGCTGATGGGAATGTCTGTAGTTCTGCAGGTATTTGGTCATAAACCAAAGTGTTGGACACGTTAACATGTTGACCTGATGGTGGCGCTAGATGAAGAGTTATTACAGTTCATCCTGAGGGTAACCTCTATAAACAGATATGTGCATATGAGTGCAGAATCTGCAGGCAAGGGACTGGATTTTGGTATCAGAAGCGTTCTGGTTTCCGTTTGTAGTCCGAGCAGTATTGACCAATCACGTGTGAGCGGGCTTTGGTTGCGTGCAGGTAAACAGTCCGTGTGGAGAGCAAAAGAGGCGGAACACGTTGGCCGAAATGCAATCTGGGAACCCATCGGCTATCATCTGAAGATGATTTAGCTTTTTATCAATCTGGGAACCCTAGAGATTAGCTGTTATTAGCTTTTTAAAGAAAATGTATCTGCATTCTAACCGTGGTCAGATTGTCCTGAGGGGAACCTGAATGTCTGAACCACGTTTCATAATCCACAGTATATCCAAAGAACATAGATTATATTATCTCCACATATAATCTGTGAGCAGCACACTTCCATGTGGCGAGTGATAAAAATAAAGTGTTCTGACGCCCCGGGGTCTTTTCTCTCATTAGAGTTTGGCCTGGTTTACAGTTTTAACAGAATTTGGACTGAATGCTGTTTCACTGTTTGTTCTGTTTGTGGTGTGCAGATATGGCCTGGAGGCTTTAAATGCAGCTGCGTTGAAAGTTTGCCTTTATTGTCTTTATACTTTTAATGAACTCAAACATATTTGGATAGCCAATAGAGGTTTTACTTCAAGCTCTCTTCTCCCATGTAAATCTACAATATCAGATTATTTGATTTAGGATCTGCAAACAACAGTTAATTCAATGTCAGGTGGAGAGATGCTGCTATGATGCATGAAATGATGCACCCCATAAACTGTCTGACCAATTTGTATTGAGCACGCTAACAGTTAACATGTTTTACATTACAGAACCCAGTTTTACTGTCTGTAAGAAGACACTTTGCTCTAATTTAAACATTTGTTTTATTGTTTAATTTATAGGTTAAGTATATTAAGTACAAAGTGAAAGTGAAGGCAGTGACATTAAACTTTTGTTACAAAAGAAAACCAACTGAGCAAAGTGAGTTGACTGCATGTCATGCATTGGTTTAGGCGATTTTATTACTGGCCCATTTGTTTGGGAATTCGCACCTCTAAAAGACAATGGCAACAGTGTTAGTAGAAATACACCCTCTTTGTGCTCCCCGGACAGTGTGTCCTCTCTGATCTGCAGAGGAGGGAGGGTAACACTGAGTAACTTTGGAAGATTCACAGTTGATTTGTTAAACTCAAACTGCCAAAGCCTCATATTACCTTCAGAAAGACCTTCAGTATGAACTACAGCAAGCAAAACCGGTTTCAATGTACATATGGGCACCTGATAATATGAACCTTTACCATGTGGCTCTGTTTAGTTTTAGACCCAGTGAAATAAAAATAAAACCCAACATTTTCCAAGTTATACTCCTCTGTCCTGGTTTTACTTGTTGTGTTATCTCTTGGTGAAACCTCTCTCAGTATTTTCATATTAACACGCCTCTCTTTTCTCTTCTTCTTCCCGGCTCTCACGGTAAATGTGTCCAATCAAATGTGACATTGGGACAACGTGCTAACTCCTCCCACCATATAAAACCACACTTGAGCGTTAGCTCTTGGTAGCTAGCAGAGCGATATCATGGGTCAGAGGTGATGTCATCAGCGAAAACCTTCTTTACATTTACAAAGAATCTGGCTGAGGTCTAATTTATTCATTTCTCCCTCCTCCTCCTCCTGATCCAACAATGCTTCTAAACTCTGTTTCACTCGGTAACACATCACATTACAGACGCTAAAGAGTCATTTCACTGTTACTTTAAGACTGTTAGTTTTTTATTTATATTGTGCTAACATGGTCCAATACGAAACAGGTTGATCCAGCCAAAGTTGGATGGATAATTGTAATAAATATTTGTGATCAAATGATTGAGTGATTAGCATTTCTGGCACAACTGTGCATCATCTCTTAGTGTTATTTTATAGCAGTAGGGGTCGCCAGGTGTATTTTGTGCGGTTACCTGTTGACAAGCAGCCATTACAGCCAGCGTTGGGCAGCGTTGCACCAGCGCCTCCTGCAGCAGGTACCTGCAGGGCACCGCCTCCTCCTGACTCTGCAGGAGGACCTGGAACAGCTCGCTGGGGTGCTCCGGGCTCCCAGGGGCCTCCTCTGTGTTCAGAGACCCTGACTGCTCCTCAGAGCCGCAGCTCCTCCTCCGACTGTACACCTGCAGGTCCTGAAACACCAGACTCAGGTGGGCCTGCAGGGTGGGGCCAAACTGAGCCACCAATGACCTCACCTGGAGGAAGAACCAAATATGGTCAGAGGAAGGAGTTTGACATGACAGGATACAAACAGAAATAGCATTACAGTAGAAATAACCCAGAAACGACATGGCACCATGTTTTGGAATAGATTAACTACACTGTGATATTAATTCTAAAAGTTCTAAAAGCTCTACGTTACAGTAAAATATGAGGTTTGATTTTTTACCAGAGATGTAGTTGACTCCTACTGTGTGTAAAAAGGCATTTAGTTTAACTCAAGATGGCGGTGCTGCAGAGGAAGTGATGCATGTTTTGTTTATAATTAATAGAAATCATAAAAACACTGGTGTTACTATTCTGCGTATTTCTCAAACACCGTGATCGGCTGAAGAGCACCAGACTGCAGTAACACACTCTGGCCATCTGTCCATGGGGGCGCTGCTGTGCAAAGTTACCTCACAGAGCTTTAATGAGAGGATGCTGTGAAGGTGTGTATTCACCTGCCGGGGCGGGAAGTTGTGCAGCTGGACAAACAACAGGAAGTGGATGAACTGTCCGTCATGGGCGCAGTGGGTGGGGTAAACGGAGCTGAGCTTCAGACTGTGGAGCTGACAGAACTGAACAGGCAACGCCCACTCCTGAGCCGCCTCGTAGGACGACCTGACACACACACACACACACACACACACACACACAAATATGTATAACCTTCTTTGTGCAGATATATATATATATATAAATAAACTTCTTGCTAGCCTGCTAACTGGTGGCTGGCTAACTGGGGAGCTATTTTGCTTAGAGCAAGTTAGCATGTTAGCAGCCAGCATGCAAACTACAGTAGCTCGTCAACTACCGTACATTTTTTAAATAAAAGCTGCTCTTCAAATAACGGCCAAGTAATGTTTGAGTTTCAGCGACGTTAGCTTAACTGCTACAGAGAGAAATACAGCAAAGTAGAACCAAAAGAAATGAGTCCTGAAGTGAAAACAGACACTGAGCAGAGTGGTGAGTTTAACACGACACGATGTTGTTGTAGTGATGAACTGGTGCTGTGGAAATGTACATTATACTGAATTTATCACAACAAATGCAACAATTTCAACATCACACAGCAAATAAAAACTTCTTACTAAAATATTCTGTGCAGTAAATAATATTTGAGAATTAAGGTTTGCTTACTAACAGGTTCAACAATGAGAATGAATAATGAATGTACAACTCTCGTATTTTTTTAGTCGACATGCTAACGTGATGCTAGCACGACCCTCTCATAGTCAGCACATCACCAACAATCCAGCATGAAGGTTTCACGAGGACGAGCGAGTGAAGTTTCCAGGAGTCACAGGTTTACCTGCTGATGCCCTTCTGCTCCACGCTGTCTGTCACTGCAGCTTCCAGGTAGCCAATCAGCTCCTCCGCTGCTTCAGGCTCCGCCTCCACCAGCTTCACACCTTTAGACACTGAAAAGAGACAGATATGTTTGTGTGTGTGTGTGTGTGTGTGTGTGTTGTATTTACCCAGAGTGTGTAGATGCTGTGTCGGCGGTGTGTGTGTGTGTGTGTGTGTGTGTGTGTGTGTGTGTGTGTGTG
>LKNJ01007384.1:17265-28465 GCA_002120245.1 Maccullochella peelii
TGTGTGTGTGTGTGTGTGTGTGTGTGTGTGTGTTGTATTTACCCAGAGTGTGTAGATGCTGTGTCGGCGGTGTGTGCGTGTCGTGTTGGTTCCAGTGCTGCAGGATGGTGTTCATGGCTCGGATGTCGACCCTCAGCTTCAGGCTGCAGGCTCCCAGCAGCTCACAGAAACAAACGGCCGCTGACGCCACAGACGCCACATTAAAGCACTGCAGGGCCAACCGGTACACCTGCTGCCAGGTCTGCTGCAGCCTGAAACACACACCCACACACACACACACCCACACACACACACACCCACACACACACACACACACACACACACACACACACACACACACACACACACATTACTCGTGTTGTGTATCAGAACTATGTTTTTTCGTCTTTCCTGTTCCATTAATCGTTTCACTAGATTCGACTAGACGTTCCTGAGCTGTAGTTCAGTGTGCCGTACTCACAGTAGCGTGACGTTGCTGCAGCCGCTCAGATGCTGGACGAGGAGGGTGGCGTATGCAAAGGATGGTCGGCCATGACGGAGGTAGTACAGGAAGTCCAGGTTCTCCACCAGAGCGAACCTGTTGACCAGGTGAGGGCTGGAGAAATGAGGCAGCTCTGACGTTTCTGTGGAGGACAATCCCAAAGATTCATTTACTGGATAGCTACAGGGGTCATGACCTTGCAGTGACCTTAAAGCTGGTTTTCAGAGCTCACCGGTGGAGTTGAGGGTGTTTGCTGCCTGCCAGCCGAACAGCCTGGATGGGTCCAGAGGATGGAGCGACTGGAAAACACAACAGCTCATTAAAGCCAGCAGGAGAGGAGAGCAGTGTGATCACAGGATGAGCTCTGGAACAGGGCACTAATTGGCTCCTGTAAGTTTAATATTTTAACGAGGACCATGGCTGACAGGTACCTGCAGGAGGTGGTAGACCGAGATGTCGGAGGACGGGCTGTTTCCTCGGGGCCCCGCGGGGAACAGGGCGGCCCTCAGTTTGGGGTGTGGGGCCAGCGCCATCTTCAGGAGCTGGGGGTCGACCGTCCTCTCTGGCCTGCCTGACCTTTCACCCTGAACCACCACCTGCACACAGGAAGCACATTGAGGACTGTTCCTGCCCAAACCAGGCACATCTTACAAGACATCCTTACAGACTGAGGTTAAATCTCCTTGACTTCTTCCCAATTATTTTTATTTCTACACATTTTTCTTCACCATTTGAGAGTACTGGGGAAACCACAGTAAAAGCAGCATATTTCCAAAGGAAATTGGTTAGCAGTGGTGTTAACAAGTGGGAGAGCTGTGGTCTTCACAGGTTTATAGACATTAAGATGACACCATACAAGTCCAGCTGATCAACATCAATCTAACATCTTTGGGTAAAACATGCGTCCAGTCCTTATTTTGCCACTTGATTCTGCTTTTTTGTCATAATTCAATAAGCAACAATTACAGCAAAGTTCCTGCACAACACAACGTCTTATTGACGGGTGTGCAGGATGAAAAACTCCAAAGAGTCCCGCACACGATCAATCACTTGTACTCACTTAACATCTTCAGACCCGCATCAGGTCTCCTGACTGCTGCTCTGATTAACTGGCCCACAGTTCATTTATGATGTGATCAATCAGTTAAAGTCACCTGAGCACAGTTTCCTCACTCGTTATGTGGCCTTTGCTGAGTGACAAAGTGGAAAGTTAAACTAAACTAAATTTTGTGCAGCAATCATTATACTTGGCACTAACAACACACACACACACACACACACACACACACACAGAGGGAGTGTGATGTCATTCTCTGATCAGGACACTACATCTTTACATAGCATATATAATAGTTTATTACTGTTATATTAATGTTCCGTATGTGATCGCACCTTTAAGGCTCTGTATCCCAACACAGCCTCACGGCCTCTTTGCTTCATTTCAAATCAATACATCATCAATGCATTAAAAGCTAAAATGAACAATTCTTTCAAATGAATGATGAATCTTGAATCACACTGTTGCAGAGGCAGAAACACATGTGGACATTTGACACAAATGTTGGTTGTGCGTTTCCAATAAACCAGGCAGGGTCAGAGTTCGTGGTTACCAGCTGGGACTAGATTTGATGTTTACCTGGTCGATGCCTCCGGGGGCGAACATGATGGCAGCCAGGGCCAGCAGACTGTGTCCCTCTAACAGCAGACTGCTGAGAGATGCCTGGCTGCCTGGTAACAGCACCTGAGCACTGGTCAAACTGGCCTGGAAGACCAGTCCTGGATCTGGAACCACAGACAGACCGACAGACAGTTTACAGGTATGCAGAACTCACCATGTATAAAGTTTCTACGTAATAAATAAAAAGAATACAACTAAATGTACTTTGTCTATTTGTCCGTCTATAAAATTAAACAAATTTAAATGAAAGGAACTAAGCTGACCTAAACTAGGGCTGCAAATAATGATTACTCTCACTATCAATTAATATGCCAATAAGTTTTTCAAATTCAACTTAAACTACTGTATTAAAATGTCGGAAAATAATGAAAACTGGCCGTGGTAACTTCCCAGAGTCCGAGGTGGTGTCTTTGAATGTTTTGTTTTGGCCAAAACCCAAAGATATTCGGTTTACAGTGATACAGAATAGAGTAAATCCTCACGTTTGAGAAGCTGGAACCAGAGAATGTTTGGTATTTTTGCTTCATAAAATGACTGAAATGATTAATCCGTTTTAAGAAATGTTGTTCATTGTAAGGAAGTCGATGCTGCAGCAGCCTGGTACCTGACAGATCTCTGGTGATCTCCTGGATCTTCACCAGCATCTCAAACCAGGGCTGGCTCTCAGACAGGCTCTGATTGGTCAACAGGGGACAGTTTCTGGGAGTCAACCTGTGGAGGACGGACACAGAGTTCATGAGCAGCTAATTAACTTATTTAACACATATTTTATAATCAGTTAAGTAGCTGTAAAACTGAAATACAATTAAAGATGAAAGGTACACGTCATCTTGTCAGCACACACCTGTAGTGCTCCAGGTAGGTGTAGAGCAGGTACTGCAGGCCGTGGTCCAGGCAGAAGGTGATGAAGAGGCTGTGGAAGTCGAGGCCGAGGGGGGAGCGGTACTGAGGGACGGGAGGGGATGAAGCCATCGCCCCTCCACCCTGAGCCAGCCTCCACAGCAGCTGCTCCAAGTCTGCCAGCTCCTCCGGGATGAACAGGCCTCTCCTGGAGGACCACAGACACAAACCCGAATGAACCCAGCGACAAGTCAACTTCAGAACCCCGTATAATGATTTAAACTGATCTGTGATGCTTTATAGTTTTGTTTTATACTTAGTTTAGTTTGAACTGCTCATTTCTGTGAGGATTTGCTACCAACACAACCACAAGAATAAAGTTGGGTGTATATTTGGTGCATGCCCTTAATGTGGCTATTTACCAAGACAGTTCTCTGGACATGTATTAGGCCTCCAAACATGTTTAACAAACTCTTGTCTTTCTGTTGAGTAATGAACGGTCACAGGGGTGAAAATGGCTGCTGTACCTGGCCAGCAGGTCCAGGATGTTCTCCCTCATGGAGGTGCTGCAGACTGTGTTGTTGTTGACCAGCTCTGGGGTTAACTCGGGCCACCGGGAGGCACCGGAGGTCTCCCTGTCCCCGATCCAGTCGACCACACGGCGCTGGTCGTGCAGAGCGGTCAGGTAACGCCACAACACCGCCGAGTCACAGGAAGTCAACTCTAACGAACCAAAAACACAGAGAGAAGGAAAACAAAGCAGCCTTAATGAGGCCTGTTAGGAGCCACTGTGAGGTCTCTGGTTGTTTGAGTCGTTCAGTGTTGGAGTTTACCCGTGTGTTGGAGTCTGGATAGGAGGACGGCGGACTGGCAGCTCTGGTCCCAGTTCCTCACCCAGTCTAGTCGGAGGTTCCTCCAGAGCCCCCCCTCCTCCTCAGACCTCTTCTGTCCCACCAGCTCCTCCAGAGCCTTCTCACCACCACCCGCCTCCCTACGGACCATCTGAACGACCCTGTAAAGAGGGAGCCAGGAGAGGTGAGAGGACAGAACGTGTTTGCGACCTCAAAGAAGAGTCCTCTGGAATTCGTTCAAAAGAGGAAGCTCAGATGAGAGAAAGGAGAGGTTCAAAGGAGGTAGAGAGGAGACTCGGAGAGTTAAAGAGGAGGTTCAGGGGAGAAAGAGGTGGCTTTCCAAGGAGGAACACAAAAGATTCAGCGAAGACAACTAAGTGGACAATGTCTTGACACTGTTTATGTGCTCCTCTTATGATCTTTTGTTGCTGGAGAAAACCAGGTCTGCAATTTCATTTTATCACAAAAGGCACAAATAAATCGGTAGGTGCTGAGACCAGCAAAGGCAGCAAAACAGTGATTTTCATTGTCAAGTTAGTTGCTACTACAAACAAGCTTATAATCCTCAAGCTTTTCATGAAATCAAACCCCATGCTGATACTACTTATGGTCTGCGTGTATTATCTCGCTATACAGAAGTTTTCCTTGTTAGTGGTGGAGTCCGCCATTCCCACGCTGGATTCAGATTGCCTTCACGCACACGAGGGATGGACAGGAAACAAGGCAGAAAGTGATCCAGTCTAACTTTTTCCTCACCGCCATGAAAACGGACTGGGGGGGCTTTTATTGTGAAAAAGCCACAGGAAAATGTAGGACATGTAGTAGTAAACTGCACTCGCTGTTACCATGGTAACCACAGGTGTCTCCAAGTCAACCAGGAACAAAATCTTAAGGATTACAACTTTAACCACCGCTGGCTATATGTTCACGCTTACAGCCAACTAACAAACATAAATAACTTCTTCATTCAACTGACAGCTAAACCAACAGACTCACACCATGATGGGTTGACTGTTCGCCAGCAGCAAAAATATGAACTTAGAGGCTAATATAGTATAGTAGTAGTAGTAGTAGTAGTATAATAGTACAGGGATATATTAAGAGGCATAGAAGTAAAAACACTGCACTGACGAGGAGGAACAGCATCTTTATTACCTTTGTGATGATGTATTTGCAGGGCAGCGGGATGCAGGCAGTGATCCCAACCTCTCCATCTCCCTGATGAACGCCACACTCTGCATCTCCTCCGCTGGAAAATAACTCCGCCTTGACAGCTCCTCCACCTGACCAATCAACCAATCAGAGGCCTCAAATACCCCTTTTCCAGCAACATGGAACGGGTTCCGTTCCGGTTCGAGCACCTAATTTTGAACCGTTCGGAGCATTTCGAACAAAAATAAATCGGTTCGGAACCCAAAAAGTTGGTTCCCAGCTGGAACCAAAAAACAGCAGGTGTTCCTCGATCTGAAGTGCGAACCGTGATGTCATCAGTGGGCGTGTCCTATTCTACAGGTCGGAAAGAGAGGATGGAGAAGGCAACAGTGGTCTCTGTTCTGGTCTTCTCCGAGTCTTCACGATTTTATTGGGAATGGTGATTTTTGCATTTTCACTGAAAAAATCTACAAATGATGATGTGAGTTTTGCTGCGGTCTGTACTAAACGAGCGCGTTCCCTGACGTCTGGAGAATATGATTTGGAGGCCGGGGCGTCTCTGCAGAACCACAATGCTTCCTTTTTAAAAAAGGTATGTTTTGACACATTTGACCTTTATCAAAAAATTGCAGCTCCTGCGATTATGGATATTGCACTTGGCCAAATTGTGATTTCGATAATATTTCGATTAATTGTTCAGCCACTAGATAACAACAAGGTTCCAAAAATCCTGGTCTGAACCGGTTCAGGAACCAGAGCTGATTTGGTGGAAAGAGGGCAAAAGAGTTGTGAAGATGCACACAGAGGAGACATCAATGTAGTAGTAAACAAGAATATATGACTGCTGCTAAGTAAAGTCCTGTTAACCAAAAAGAAAAGTGTATTAAAAAAATAAAGGCAGCGATGACGCTGTCAGGTAGGAAGGAGACTGTCGAGACTCACCACAAACTCCCTGAGGTCCTTGTCGTCGGTGTAGAGGCAGATACTGTGGAGCTGCTTCTTCACACTGAAACCCTGAAAACACAAAATGACTGCAGTTTAATATTTGACGACAGTGACTAAAAGCTTCTGACTATATTTAGATTTTAAAGGGAAATACTCTGTAAATACTGTATTCAGGCTCAGTTTTAGCTAATGTTAGCGTGCTATCATGCCTACTGTATGTTGAAGGAACATTTGAGAAATATACTTATTTGCCTTCAGTCTAAGAGTGAGATGATGTCTGTGAGTTAAGTACACAGCTGGAGACTGAGATCCATCTGATCACATGACTCTCAGAAAGAAAGCTATAAGTATATAACTGCTCCTTTAACACATGACAACAGTTACTGGATTTCAACATACTGACATGTAACTTTCAACATGTTAGCATAGCATGTTAACATGTGTACAGTTGCTAACTGTTAGCATGTTTTGCATGATTGACTGATTGATTGTTTCCTTGCTGCTCACCATGTTGATGAGGAGCGTGTTGGCGGTCTGCAGGTCTCGGCGCTGCAGGCAGGAGAAAACCTGACGCAGACCCTCCATCCTCAAAGCGGACAGACGCTGCTCCGGCCGGCTCCGCCTCCTCAGGACAGCCTGAGCTCTGGGGATCTGATTGGTCAGGATGGACTGACGGACCACTTCCTGCAGCACACACACACACAGAGATATGAAACATGGGGCCTGGCCCTAAACAGAAAGACAAAAATACAAAAACAAAACTATGTGAGGAAAGTTTGTGAGGAAACGTCACCTCTGTCAGCAGCTGCTCCCACTCGTCTCTCTGGGCCTCCTCCTGAGCAGGATCAGCAGAACTGGTGCTGGACGTGTCGCCCCCTGCAGGCCAGGGGAATCTCTTCATGTAGCTCCTCAGTTCGGTGACGTATCGGTCCAGAACATCCACGCAGCTCCGCACGCCTGTGTCCTCGTCTGCAGACACGACACACCAGCTTTAACTCTCAGAAACTGAACTAAGCAGCTACAATCTGTGTTGGACAGGACAGAGGTGTGTGTGTGTGTGTGTGTGTGTGTGTGTTTCCTTACATTGTGTGTTGGACAGGACTGAACGGATCTGTGTGTTGACAAAGCTCATGGTGATGTTGATCAGCTGTTCAGAGAACTGCCGGCTCTGAGCTTCACTGTTGGAGTCTCTGACAGCCGAACACAGCAGGTCCAACGCAGGACACAACTCCTGGACACCTGCGCACACACACACACACACACACACACACACACACACAGGTCAGCAGCATAAACTACACACAGCTGGTAGCACAACAAATACAATACACACGCATTTAAAATGAATGATTACAAAAGTCACAGCAGTAAAATGTCTGAGTTGTTTCTAGGCTTAAATAATCCTATAAAGAGTTTATGAAGCCTGTGTCCGTACGGTCTGTCAGGCTCAGGGTGGATGCTGCAGGCGGATCGGCTGCAGGGTTCAGGATGTTTTCTTTACTCTTCAGGTAGAAATCCACCGTGTCCAGCTGACGGTTCTTCAGTCCAGCCTGCAAAACACAAACCAGCTTTAAAGGAAACAGTAGAGAGACGCCGTCTATTGGACATCCAGATGTTATGTTGATACATTTCTACCAATAAGTCCTGTTCTGCCAGTGGAGTGTGTGAGTGCTGCCTCCTACCTGCAGGGCATGGATGGGGATGGAGCAGCGCCCCCAGCTGTTCAGGTGACAGACTGCGTCTACTGTTGCTGCACTCCCAAATAACATCAACCTGCTGAGCAAGTCCTGCTGAGACACTGAGAACAAGACCTGGAACACACCAGCCTCTGCAGACAGACAGACAGGCAGGCAGAGAGACAGTCAGTTCACTGAAACAGTGGGATGTGTGAATATGGTGGCTGTTTTCTTTCTTGTTTTGGTGTATTGACTAAAAAATAATTGTAATCCTGCAGGCTTTTAGTTTCCTTTCAAACACAGCCAGAGAGGCTGGAGAGCGGAACACTGAAGAAGCAGATCACTGCAACCTAAAACACTAATGTCTGACAACAATACAACACTAAACTATGAAAAGAAAAAGTTATTTTTTCTTTTGCAAATCTCACTCATACATTTGTTCTCAGCTCTTCTACTCTTGATATTTTTAATTCTATTTTTACAGGAATATACAGAGGTCCATACAAACAATGTGATCATTGTAACAAGACTTACCTATCCAAGCCTTCGGTGAAAACAGTTAAAATAATAAAGTGCCAATATAAGAACGCAAATAAGGACCAATAAATGCTCTTCTACTCTTTCACAATAACAAGTCTCAGTAGATGCTGCTGAGGTTTTCAGGGTGTCAGTGGTTGACTTACTCTTCAGCAGCAGTCTGTGCTGTCTCTCTCCACAGCGCTGAACCGGAGCCGCCTCGCCCTCCGCCTGGTGGTAGTTCACCCTCCCAGACTCTAAATCCCATAAAGCCACTGTGGTCTGCCTGTTGCCAGGGGAGACGAAGGTCAGCTGGGCGGAGAACTCGGACACAGTGAGCAGAGACGCAGTGGACGACTCGGGGACGGAGAACGCTACGGTCGCCCCACTGCGAGGCACTGAGCTGTGGGACGAGGACGAAGCCTGGTGGCGGAGGGAGGAGGACCAGGAGGTCCCGGCAGGCTGGGAGGAGGAGGAGGGAGCTACATCCTGCTGAGCTCTCCTGTACATGGAGGCCAGACGAGCTTCCCAGGAGCTGGAAAGTCAAAGGTCAGAGGTCAGAGGTCAAGATTAAAGGTTAGAGGTGAACTAACAAACATTCAGGGCTGATAAACTTCATGAACTAATGCAACCGTTTATTTTTGTTAGTGTGGAATAATTCAAATAGTTTAGGGCTGCAAATTGATTCATCTGCCGGCTATTTTCTTGATTAATCGTTCAGTTTCTAAAATGTCAACAATAACAACAATTGTGATAAAAGCCCCTCATAATTTCCAGGATCCCAAAATCTTCAAAATGCTTGTTTTGACCTGGAACCAGTGAATGTTTTTGGCATTTACACTTGACAAATTATTTAAAACAACTATTAAAATTGTTGCTGATTTATTTTCGAGCGACTAATCGATTCATCGACTAATTGTTGTAGCTGTAATTACGAGTCATATACATTTTATTAATATTATCTACTGAAAGGCTACATCCTAAAACTCAGTGGTTCGTATCATTTACTGGAGAGAGCCAAGTCACACTGTCATTCTCTCAGTCGAAGTGTCAAATAATACACCAGACCGGCACATACGGGTGCTTCGTAAAACACCGCGCCCCCTTTTTGGGGGATAGAAAACCGAAGATCCTCTAGATGTCAAAGCAATTTGACGCATGTTTGGATTACAGCTTTGACAAGTTTGTACGTCTTCATTTCATGCTAAACAAACCTTTGTTTTATAGACATGTCTAATAGTTATTTTGCTACCTTGCCTGAACCCGAGCGTTCGCGATAGCTGTACTGTATGACTGTACTCAAGCTAGCAGTCAGTCCATCAGTAACAACTGTCACCAGCATCATATTCATGTATCTTACATGCCTCAAATCTCCGTGTGAAAGCCTTGATTATTAATACGGTTGTTTTTAGTTTTCCAACCTGCTACACAACAGCTACTCTGCATTTTCCTGTTTCTCTCGTTATGTGAAGGTGCAAGTCTTTCCCCCAAAAGGTGTACAAGAATAAAGAACAACACATGATAGCAGCTAACGCTGACAACACAGCCTTAGCTTAGCTGCACTCTCATCAGCAAACCTGAACAGAGATCTTGTAGCGGCAGGTTTCTCTGGGGTCTCTACAAGGAAAGTGTGTGCGGTGGTCAGTAGTTTACCGGTCAGTACTGAAGGCTGATCCGAGGGCGGCGAGGCTGCATTTGGAGCTCGACAGGCTGTCCTGGTCTCTTGGTTGCTGGGGCCGGAGGGGGGGGCGAGAGGGGGGGACAGCACACAGCAGGTGGTCTGGATGAATCCTGAAAGACAGATATATCAATCTGAAGTTAGTTTTGTTTGATCTCTGAACAGAGCAAAGTCGGTCTCTGTCTGGCACGGCGCACGACTCACGGTGGACGGCAGTTTAATGAACTGATCTGACGAGTTTCTTGTAGTGAATCAGTTAAATTTTCCTCCAGTTGAGTCAGAAACATTTGGAGACAAATTTGGCAGAAAAGCTAAACAGGCAGCGGGCCATGTCTCAGTCTCAGTGCTCTCTCCAATCAGGATCAAAAGTGTTCAGTGGGCAGACAAATCCACATTGTTCCTGTGTGCAGTGTTATCTGTGTAATGTGCTTTCACTCTGCCATCGCAATTACTGCTTATATCCTCATTTTGAGATGCATGTGTGTCTACCTTTTTGATAAAAACTAAACCTAAAAACAAGAACTAAAAAGGAAGAAAAAAGACAAACTGCCTAAAAACGAAGGAGCTTTCTGCTCATTTTCCTGCTGCTGTACCTAAAGTAGTGGTTGAGGTCGACGGCGACGGCGGTGTGAGACTCGGTGACGGCCACAGCTGTACTGAGATCGGCTGACACCTGGAGGAGGCAGAAGGAGGAAGAGGAGGAGCAGGAGGAAGGAGAGGAGATGAGGTCTTCCAGGTCAGAGCTCAGATAGGCAGGGAGGTCAACGCTGGCCAGCAGACTGCCATCGGAGATACTAAACACAGCTGGAGGTCACAGTCAAAGAAGAGTTTACTGAGAGAGAGACTGGATCCAGGTTAGTTTAAATCTAAACTCACGGTCCTCCTCAGTGGTCCTCCTCCATTCACTGAGGAAGACTGTGAGATGTGGCTAAAAGCTCTGGAAAAGGCCAGTAAATTGACTCTCATGTTCATCTACAGGTTCTTTAGATTTAATTGTGTGTAGTTTAGTCTTGTTTGCTTCAATTTAGTTTTGTTTACTTTATTTCAGTTTCATCAGGGCTAGCTTAGTTTTATAACTTAGCTTTAGGTTTTTCACTGTAGCTTAGTTTAGTTTAGCTTGTTGACTTTAACTATTTGAACTTATTTGTTTACTTTCATCAAGACTAGGTTAGTTTAATTTAGTTTTGCTCTATTTCACGCCAAATAATCTAGTTAAGCTTGGTAGCTATCTTAGTTTGATTTTGTTAAGCTAAAGTTTAGTTTAGCTTAGCTTCATCACAGCTAGCTTAGTTTGATTTAGTTAAACTAAAGTTTAGTTTAGCTTAGCTTCATCACAGCTAGCTTAGTTTGATTTAGTCAAGCTAAAGTTTAGTTTAGTTTCAT
>LKNJ01007385.1:0-12682 GCA_002120245.1 Maccullochella peelii
AAGACAGACACACAGGGAAAAGCACAACTGGCCATTCATGGAGCCGCCAGGAAACGAGCCGGACACGGCGAGCCGTGTCAAGGACAGTAGCTTAGCCCAGTTAATAATCCAGCCTTGTGCCAGACTGTATCGTATACAATAAGCAGCATGATTCTATATCTGATAAATAATCAAATTGATAAAAAAAATGCATGATGCATGAGCATTTTTTTTGTCTCTTGAGGATCTCTGGACCTCAACAAATATTGTAAATTACTTGGGATAAAAGCATGTTAATGCCTACATTACTAATGTAAATGTATTGCAGTAGTGTAGGCTGGTGCTTTCTAAAGCAGTCACTTATCAACCTTTTAACATAATAGCTGCTTTTGTGGATGCTTTTATCTTAAGCCATGTACAGTACAGTGACTGCAGTCTTCTGAGCAGTGGAAATCAAACCTTTAATCCAGCTGCTCAGACTGTGTTTTCAGCCACTGAGGCAACCACTAACCATCAGGAACAGAAATGATTCACTCAGCCTTTGGTTTAATTTTTGTATAACAAACAAGGTTACTTGCACAGATTTCTGGTTTCTTTTTGAACCTATTAAATGTGTCATGCTGCTGAATTGTACTGCTGAAACAATTAGTCAATTAGGGTTAATTGATAAGTTGATTCACAAACAATTCTGATAAGTGATTAAGTGATTGCTGAAGTCATTTATCAAGGAGAACTGCCAAACGTGTTGGTCCAGCTTCTCCAATGTGAGACTTTGCTGCTTTTAACTGTTTTGTCTCATTTTAAACTGAATATCTTCTGGGGTTTGATCTCACCAGATAAGCAATTTGAAGACGTCACTTTGGGCTCTGAGAACTTTGGTGTGCATTTATTTTTATCTTCTGCCCATGAAAACAACCAACAGACTGTAAATAATGAGTTTCTGCTGCACTGGATTAAATCAGTGAACTGTTCCAGAGAGGTCTGGTGCACTGCCTGTACTGCTACCTCAGCTGTGGGTCCTCAGTCTGCGAGTGTATTTGTATTAGTGCTTTCCTGATGATCGTGTTCTGTCATGTCACTATACTGGATTTAGTCTCACTGTTTTATCTCCTCCTGTTCTGTACAATAATCAACTGTTGATACTTTATTGTTTTGTTTGAATCTGTTCTTTGTATACACATTGGTGTCTCTTGCTTTTCCACTCTGCTGAATCTGAAGCCAGTCCTGCCTGCACACTTGTGTCATGGCTACACATTTTTTTCCTGCGTGCACAACTGGAAATGTGATGGCGCAGCCTCGCCTTTGCTCCGTCGCCAGGACATTTAATTAATAGCAGATAGTCACGGAGACTTCGCACATCCTTTTCAATCACTTAGCTATAATTGCGGCAGTATTTCTGCTCCGCTTCTCTCCGCTGTCTAACCGCGGAGCGGAGACTGAGCAGCTGCTGCCGCCGGAGATGCTCTATGTTTCAGAAGAAGGCTCACTCAGTGAGTCAAGGGATGCTTTACAGCCTAGATGGTATACAGGGAAGAACTATATGGAATGAGGCCAGTGATAATATTCTCAGAGGAATATTATAATTATTCCCTGTAGCACACTGTTGACTTAATATTTACAAAAACTCACTGTTAGCAGACACAGAAACTGATATGTTAGTAACACTCCTGGAGATAAAATTAAAAAAAAAGTATTACAATTCCCTGTTTGAGTAGGCGATACATACCCTCATGGGAATACACAGATATTCTAAATGTATTAATGGGTGATTACAACTAATTTATTTATCCATGTTCATTATATGTCATACAGTACTAGTCAGTTTATAATACAGTACTTCACCATGTTGTTTACCAAACACTTCATGTGTAATTTGGTTGAATCATTCATTTTTGATTGACAACAGTTAGTTCACACATAACTTTCTCAGTATGCAGGTTCTTCAGTATGGAGTCTTCGTTCCACCAGAATAATCCTAGATTATTACAGTGTTCAATTATAATCAATTAAATTAATGCTTTAAAAACTGAAAGTAAAAAAAAAACAAAAACCAGATAATAAAATTTGCTTATTAATAAGTGTATTTTCTTATTCTGTCTTTAAATGATTAACAATTATTACATTTTAGAATGGAACTGCAATAGCTCATAATTAGTTTATACAGTTTAAATTTTGGGATCTTTTTCATTTAAAGACGTGTGCAGTTCAATGGAAACTGTAAATGTTTAAGCAGGAAACAAATGAATTATCAGATAGAATATGATAAGCCGACACATATATAAACAGAAGAACCAAAAGTCCAATTTAAAAGTGAACTGAGGGCTACCACATTTTATAGAAATGAAATTGTTAACCTGTCTTTCCCTGGACCAAAATGTTGGAGGCAACTGATGGACAAAACAACTTAACAACATTGATCAGCATTATTAAGGTTTCAGTATGCTTCAAACAAAGTAAGTTGTATGATACATCACCTGCGTCTGAAGGTAGAAGTGTTTATAGCTGTTCCAAACGGCCACACTCAAAGGAGGGACAAAAAGCCTTCTGTCATAGAGTGCATTTTCATACGCACTAGTATCCTGGTTTTGAGTCTCATCCTGGTTTTTATCATATTTGGGATATGATGTTTAAATGGAACATCAGAAACCTGGTTATTCCTATCCCTGTTTACAGGACTCTGACATTATCCAGCTTTGTGATAATCTCTGTGCAGTGTGTCTTAATTTCTCACCATCTCAGCCAGAAAGTTCTGTACCTACAGAGAATGTTCAGAAACATTCTGGATAAGGCGTTTACGTGCCACAGCATCCTGGTTTCTATGAGGGTACTCCAGGCAGCATATCCAGGTTTCTCAAAACCAGGATAGGGTGTTTACATGTGCAACACATACCCCGTAATCCAAAAACCTGATCATAACCTGGATACTTGCATGCAAACGCACCCATAAAGATGACTGAGACGTGACAAATCATAAAAATGGGGAAAATGAGGCACACTCTACGACAGTCTCTCCTCGAAGGCATTCATGGTGTTGCACTCGATTGCATCAGCCCAGTATCACCGGGAATAATAGTATATTGATATTGGACAATTCCACACCTCATGATTTATGTCCAAAGCCAATGTTCAGAGCCAATGCAGGAAGTAGTGTGTCCTTTATGTGGCAAAGTGGATAGTAAGAGTGTGGCGGTCCAGGCGGTGGATGGGCATGGAGCATATAATAATACAATATATACTAATAATGGGAATAACAGCCCAAGAGACTGACCCGATCTGGCCTGATCGGAAGGAATTTCCAATCTGGTTGACGGGGGGGGGTGTAAACCTTTGATAATCCATTCAATAGGAAAATATTAGTGCCTCATAACCAAATAAAGAGATTCCTTCTGCACATGTTTGCCTCATGTGGGGGAACGTTAGGTGACGTGATCGAGTTTCTGGGAGGGACGGAAACATGGCGGCAGCAAAACTAAACTGCTCTGTGGCTGATCCAATTTTAGGATTGTTGAATGCCTCGATGGTCGAAAAGCTCCAAACAATGAGTTGCTCAAACAAATGTTTGAAAAGAGGAACAAAGCTGGAAAAAGCCAACTTCTTCTTCTGTTATATTTCCGGCAGATTAGATCTTTCACCACTGTGGAACCACTGTGTCAAAAGTCAAAAGAGTTCTATTCTGATGAAATACTTCGGTCATATAAACACACATCTTATGGGATCCCTTTATTTAGCGTCCATGTAAACAGTTAAGTTGGAATCTCTAATCAGAATGATTTCAATCAGGTTGAACAAATATTGTTCATGTAACCACAGCTACTGTCATTCAGGAGACCTAAGTTCAAGTTCCATTACAGACTTACAATTCCTAACCCTGACTTGCAATAACCCTAACCCTAACATACTTATGTTCCCCCTTTTACTAACCATAACCACAACCTGTGCCTCTCTTAACCTAACCTTAACCACACCATAGCTGCCATGCGCAGCAAATTTTGAAAATGTTGGCACAGGATGTAATCGGGGGTCTTGCAGAATTTAAAACCCTGCCTACGTTCCACACCTGACCAATCACTGTGTGAAGTCAGCGTGAATGTCCATATATATATATATATATATATATATATATATTTTTTTTTTTTTCACTTTGTACAATATCTTCTCATGGCAATTATGTTTAGGGTTAGGGAAAGATTGTGGTTTTCGCAAACTCCAGTCTCCTGCATGAAAGTCAGATGTGCTACACGTCCATCCACCACTCTGACCCCCACACCTTTACTTTCACCCTCAATGACACACTTCCTTCCTGGACTGGTGCTGAATGTCAGCACTGGATATAAATTGAGAGATGCAGAATGGTCCAATATGTAATGTCAAGAGATACTGGAACTGACAAAACACAGCAGCTCATTTGGAAATGTTTAGAGCTGCAACGATTAGTCGGTTAATCGATTTGTCGATCGAAAGAAAATTAATTGCCAACTATTTTGATAATGGATTAATCGTTTCAGTCATTTGCTGGTTCCGGCTTCCTAAATGTGAGGATTTGCTGCTTTTCTTTGTCATTTCTGACAGTAAATGAAGAGTCTTTGGGTTTTGGACTGTTGGTCGGGCAAAAGAAGACATTAGAAGACGTCACTTTGGGCTCTGGGAAATTTTGATAAGCATTTTTTGACATTTTATAGACTAAACAGTAAAAATAATCGGCAGATGAATCGATAATGAAAATAATCTGTAGTTGCAGCCCTAGAAATGTTCTCTTCTTTCACCTGATCAGTCCAGTAAATTCTGAAATTAAAATGCAAAACGATCAGTTCAGTTGTGAAATCTTAATTCATTTAAACAATTAATTTCCTATATTTTTGTGAGAGTCTCTTCAGGGGATAATGATGCGTACAAAATTGATTTCCCTTTCTTAGTGAGAATCTGGAGCTGACCAGGTGCTGTACCGCAGTACTTGTACCACAATGGACTGCATGGCAGCACTGACCATATGACTGGGAAGCGTGAAAACGACGCCTCTCGCCATGAGAGTGAGACCTCTCATTCCCCCCTCCTTCCCAGTGACGCTGTAGCAGCCGAGCCGCTGCCGGTTCGCTCCCCTCACTCCGCCCGGCTGGCTGCGTGCTGCACACCGCGTTTAACGGGAGACACGGCGAGACAGAGAGGGCACAAAGGCGAACAAACCACAAGCGGATCTGCACCTGAGCTGCACGGACTGTGGATTTAAAGAGAGGAAAAAGCGTAAAGTTGAAGCGTCACTGCTGCGACAGGGAGCCGCTCCACACTGCTGTCCAGTTAACAAGGTAACCAAAACCAGCTGACCTATCTTTTTACGCATGGCAACCAGAAAACGAGCTCGGTCACTGGAGATGTGGTGGTAAATAAAAAGGAGGGTGAAGAGTGACCTCCAGTCGGTGGTCATCATACAGTATCACCACCATCATTGGAAACCCAATCTGTGAGCTGCATCCCCTCTGTCCTCCTGAAACTTCCATCAGTGTGACGCTTCTCTCCAGGGTGAGGGCTCCAGCTTTACATTTACATCTGAAAATCCCATAGAAACACACAGCTCTGTGAACAGTGAGCTGAATTAATGTGGGTTTCACCATTAACTGCATCCATAAGGGGGATTTTTATAGGGTGCTGGAGATGTGTGCTGCCATAGGAGCAATGCTGATGTCTGTATTACAAAGATAATATGGATAATGTAATCTTGCAGTGCTCAAGGCTTTGACGGTTGCTTCTTGTACATGCATATATTTCTGTGTGTGTGTGTGTGTGTGTGTAATTGGAATGAGATTGTTGCGAACACAGTGCGGTTTGTGGGTTCAAGTCCCTCTGGTGTGGCTTTCCATGTCGCCTCATGTCTCGGTGCATTCTGCCCCTGCATGACATTCCTCACTCTTTTTCCTCTCTCTCTCTCTCTCTCTGTCACACACACACACACACTCCCCCCCCCCTTCTCTCAGTTCAATTCAGTTAGCTTTACTGACTTTAAAATAAAACAAATCTTCCATGTAAAAGAACATTTCTGCTAAAAATCCCATCCCCTCCTCTATTTCTTTATCTTATTGCAGGTGTGTGTGTGTGTGTGCGCGCATGTGTGTGTGTGTGTTCCTGCGCACAGCAGAAGTGTCTCATTCCCAACAGATGTTGAGGGTGAAGCTGTGCAATGCATCTGTAGTGAGATATAAAGAGCCCTTTAGGACAGATGTAATTGTCACCAGTGGTATTTAACTCTGTCTCTCGCTCCCTCACACACACACACACACACATTTTCACACTGTCTCCATGTGTCTGCTGTTGACTCCACATTCTTTGGCTGTGACAAGCGGGTGTAGCAGCTAGAGAGCTAGCCAAGAGTGTGTGTGTGTGTGTGTGTGTGTGTGTGTGTGAGTGAGTGTGAGCATCGGTGCATGTGATTGGGTGGCTGCACTCTTTGCTCTTCTTGCTGAATATTTGACTCTGTATGTGCGTTCAAACATATGTGTATGTACAGTATGTTTCCTCGCTCACTCTGTGTACCTGTGTGTGTATGACCAATGGTGACCAATAGGGAGCTTGCCCGCCTCACCTGTAACAGACCCCATCAATATGTAAAACCTTTCATATCTATTTTTATTGCTGTTAAATTATTCAGAAACAGTCTCAGCAGTTGTCACCTATTCGCCCCACAGCCTCCACTCGCTCCAGTCCTCCTGCAGGTTCTGGTCGTGTTCTGTCAGTGTGTGTGTGTGTGTGAGAGAGAGCGAGAGAAGATTTATCACCTTTCTAACCATTTCATCAGGTGATGCCTGTTTTCCCTCTGAGGGAACTCCAGCCTTCAGGCTGTGTTTGAAAATGCTAAAGTGATAAAGTGTCATTGCTGGTGTGAATTTAACGGTGGCACAGTGCAGATCCAATTCATCTTATGGATGACTGACAGCATAAAGAGAAATTTGAATATATTCTCAATTATTTTGTTCTATTTGTCTAAACCAAAAGGGCACCAGGATGCCCTTGCTTATTATTTTTTCAAAATACTTAGTGTTGTTCAATTTTGCACCCAGTCTTAGTTTATTGTAAGAAAAAACCTGGGAAAGTGTGGTTCACTAACCTTTGCCACAAGAGGGCAACACTGTAGACATTACACAGACATTTTAATGCGGTGCTAAGATGAAAGGATAGACAGAAATGTGTTATGTCTGTGCGTTTTTACAGGTAAGCAAATGCTTAGCGTAAAGTCAGAGGGTCACAGGCAGGGTGGTAAAGTTGGCTGTATACTCCCATGAAGTACATTTTGGCATAAATTAAGTTGTTGCTGAGCAGCTAAGCTAACTTTTGCTAGATGTTTTAGGACTCTGTGGTGGTACATTTGGGTTGCCTGTGTGTAGTAGCAGCATGTTGTTGCGCTGTATTGTGAACAGCACATTGTGTATCTCTGTAAAATCTCTTGAGGTTTAAGTGGAGACTTTTATTTTGACGAGTATAGGCTGGGATTTACAGGGTTGTCACAGGGTTGATGTTTCTTATTTTCATTATGTTCCTAAGAATGTTGGTCACTTTTCTACAAAAGGGGAGATATTCTGTGTATCACCATCGTTATATTTTGTAAGTTGAGCTCCAGCGAGCTTTGCTTCCTCTATTCACCCACACTTTCTTCTGGGAAGGTATGCGTTTTCTTTATTGTGTTTACTTACGGTAATTTTTGTTATATGTGCGGTACTAAGTTGCTTTGAACAAATGTAAAGTCAGTGTATCGACATTGTAATGGTTTAGAGCTACAATTGTGTTTTTATGTATAAATCCACTAATTAGTGACAAAGTTGTTGAGATGTGTGAGTAGCAGGGCATGTAGTGACTTTGCTCATGATGTTACACAGGTGTAGGAAGCATTAGGCATGTGGGTTTATGCATGGTTATTGTTTTTTATTTTTCTGAAAGACTATTTTGGTTTGTTATGTATTCATGTAAATTATATTTTATTGTGATGTTAGAAGTTATTATATACTGCCTCTTTTCACTCGCACTTTCTTCTGGGAAAGCGCAGGGAGCATTTATGCAGGAGCAACCCTGTAAATGTGTGTCTCTTCATGATTCCAGTTGCAGCGGAATCCCAGGAGGTGCAGTTACTACTTTTCACACAACACAACGTAGAGTGAGATCCACTACATGTGCTTGCATGGCCATGCATTTGACTGTAAAATGTATATTCATTGTTTTGTGTTAAAGCTGCCTGATAAATAGTTGGAAAAGGAGATTGCAAAAGAGACATTACACACATGGTAGTGCAGTCCTGAGTTGAAATGCTGGACAGAAACGTGTTAAAACAATGTGCAGTTATGTCTGAGAATTTTTGAAAAATGTAGTTAAAGAACACAATCACAATATTTCACACCAAGACCATTCAAGTGTGCTATATATTTACAATAATCTCATGTACAGTTAAGTTAGAATACAGTAAATCTTCAAATCTCCATATATTGGTGTCAGAGATTTACATGGCTTACAGGGAAAGCCTGTCCTCGGCTAGCTTGCAAAAGTTCTGCATAAATCACATTTCACTACTGGAGTGTACCATCATCATCACCTTTAATGTTATTGTATGATGTGAGATAATCTCTCAATTTGGAAAATTTTTTTTAGCTCAAGCAGATGTGACCTTGACTTAGTTTGTGCTGCCTGGATTGAATTTAGACTTTTTGCCATTTGTGTCTCTCCATTAACTTCTTTACAGGATAAAGTTTGACTGATGTTGTACAGGTGTTATTTTTTTATCTCATTGTCAATAGCGTTCTCATTTTTTTATTATATACACTTCAAACCAATTTTATTTTCATCTGGCCCTCCTCCCATTATATACACAACCTTACCTTCAGTTTTAAAGACAAATAATGCGATATGGTCCAATGAGCTATTCTGACTTGTATTTTCCCAGTGCTGAACCCCCACAATTTATTTACACTATTCATTTCCTGCTGGGGTTGGGTGATATGACAGTATATACCGTGTGACGGTAGAAATGTGTCCACCGGTAGAGATTTGGCAATATCGTTTCCACTGAGCTATCCCTTAGTGTCTCTGCTATATATTCAGGGCAGGCTGTGTAGCAAATCAGGGCTGGATTTTCGCATGATCTCGCAAATCCAAGGTAACGTCATTTGTACAGCAAGACTACTTACCACGTTCTCATATGATGTGACTTGATGGAACATTTGGTCCTCCAAGCAATGGTGCAGAGCCTTGGTGAGCTCTGGAATCAGCTTCTCTTCTATATTTGCACTTAACAGGCAGAGCTGGTGTCATTGTAAAATCACAAATCACACAAATCAAAATTACCTTTGACATGTGTTGACCATGAAATGTTCGGTAGGTGTGCCTACTCTTCCCCAGGTACTGAGCTCTGTGTAGATTGAATGGACTTCTGGTGACTGATTGATCTTGTTGTACATATAATGTACAGTAGATTTGACTTATAAGTTCTCACATAGGGTTCCTTGATATATTTGTGCATTAGCTGTAGCTTTCCTTTCATGAGGGAAAGTAGCACAGGATACTCGACCAAGAACATATTCATATTAAGTTGTCTTAACATAACTATTATTCATCCAGACAAGCTGTCTCAGAACACTTTCTTATTTATTTATTTCCCATTTGCAGCAACTGCCGCGGGGAGCGGTTGGCGAGGGACAGGGAGAGGTTCCACACACACACACACACGCCCAGGATGATTTGACAGGTGAAGAACAGTACATTTTCCGCACTGGTGATGCTGCTGCTATGGGGCTGTTTGCAGCAAACCTTTCAGATACATCAGAGGTTACAAAACTGGTTTGGATTAGTTGCATAAATTATGGTTTGTGTTCTCTTGCTTAGGGAAGGTATGAAGAAAACAATTTCCTGGGTGCATTCTCAAACATATTTATCAAAGCCTGGCTCACTTCACATTGTCACAGTTCATGGTATACCCACATTCTGCTACTATATTCACAGCTGGAAACACATGGTATACCCACATTCTGCTACTGTTGGATGCTAAAACAACATAGGCTCAGGGGTGCCGTAAAAGGGGGAAAAGCTAGGATTATTCCAAGGGCCCTGGGCTGACAGGGGCCCTCGAAAAACTACATGCACATAGAACATGAATTATCTGAGAAAATTATTTAGGGGCATTATGTAATATTTTAGTCTCTTGGAATTACATAAATAAAATTACAGTGTGTTTTTCCATTCCTTTTTTGCTAAAATCATCCAGGCATCCTGCCGTACTACACCCCTCAGTACAAACATTGAATGGTAACAGTGGAATCTAGCTGACTGTATAAAAAGACTGATGATGATTGATAAATATAATTTTCAGCTTCTTACTGATAGTATATTACTTTGATAAAAATGTTCATCTTTTTCTTTACCTGACATACTCATAACATGGCTTTAGTGTTTTTAGGGAGTGGCACGGTTGGTTGATATACATATTCAGCAGAGTGCGAACATGGGTGTGTGATCGCTTGTGGTGGGCCGGTCAGGGCCAAAGTGCCAGTACCAACTTTTTGTCCCAGTCCAGCCCTGTTGTGAACAGGACACTGTATGTCTCTGTAAAATCTCTTGTGGATTACGTGGAGACTTTTATTTTGAAGAGTATAGGTTGGGATTTCAAGGGCTATGTTTCTTAAGTCCATTTACCAAGTCCATTACATTTTTTTTATTTAGCCAAAATGTAATAATGTAACTTTAATCAATAATCAGTTCTGCCCTCATCATGCAGATGTAGCTCCAGCGAACCCACCATCAGTCCTCCCTAGTCCTCCACAACTCTCAATTGAAGGAGAAGAAGGTGTTCAGTATTTCATTGACAGTAGCTGGCTAGTTTTACCCAGAGCAATCCATGGAACTGATGATGGAAAATGCCAATCTTTGGGGTCAAAGTTAAACCCTCCTCTACTTCTTCCAGAGCAGAGATCATTCCAAATAATTAACTAATTATTATCATGAAATAATAATAATAATGTATTTAACAGTTTAGGTTCCTGGGAATCAGCATCACAGACAACCTGTCATGGACGTCACACATCTCAACGCTAGTAAAGAAAGATCATAAATCACTATTTCTTAAGGGAACTTAAGAAGGAAAAATTGCCAAAAAATGCAAAGTTTTTGTTAACTTTTACAGAGGAGCAATAGAAAGCATCCTGACTGGAAACAAAACTGGCATGGGATGTGCACAGTCCAGGACTGGCGGGCTCTACAGTAGGTGATTAAAACCGCCCAGAATGTCATTGGTACCTCTTGGTCTACCGAGCATCAGTGATATCGGAGAGGAGAGGTGCCTGTGCAGAGCCCAAAGGATACGAAAAGACAGTACCCACCCCAGCCACAGCCTGTTCAGCCTGCTGCCATCTGGCAAACGATACAGAAGTATCCGCTGCCGTACCACCACAGCAGCTTCTTTCCTCAGGCTGTGAGACTCATCTCCACATCATCCTCCGCACTCCACCATAAATAAACAGGGAACTTTATGTTATGCTGGTTTTGCACATTACCGTACCACTACCTTTGTATAATATATGCACATAAGTAACTGTATATAATGGTTTTTATTTATTTTCTTCCATTATAATTTTAAATATTTGTATATATGTTGTGTGTAGCATGAAGGAGGATACAACTTTAATTTCATTGTGCAGCCCTGTGTTCAACTGTGCAAACAGGGTAACAAGAAACACAGGGAATAGGACCCAAATGCAGACAACTGAGGCAGAGCAGATGCAGTTCAGTGATTTTAATAACAAGAATTAGGTACAATGACTTATGGGAAGGTGAGGCAGGCAGGGGTCAAAATAAGAAAGCAGTCCAACACAAGCAAACAAATCTCATGAGGAGCAGGCAGGAAACTAAAGTCCAATAAACAAAAAGGTCAAAACACAGGTAAGGCAGGCAGAAACGGAACCAGGACAAGAAGCACGCAGCAACATAACATAACTGGCAAGGAAAAAAAGGAAGTGAACTCGTATATGTAGTAAGGGCTGGTTAGGGAATGAGGTTAGGGGGAGATGAGTGGGGAAGTTCAGGTGACTGCAGGGCTGATGAGAAATGGAAACGTGTGTGTGTCAGGTGATGAGAAAAGGTGGTGAAGTCCGAGAACATTTGGTGGACAGGTAGAGGAAGGCAGGTCTGGGGAGTTGAAGGGAAGAACATGGCCTGGGGGAAGTAAGCAGGGGCTGGAGACAGTGTCACGATGGGTAGTTCATGCAGCAAGGAAAGGACCCATATGCAGACGAACACAAGCAGACTGGTGTAGTTCCATGATTTATTATGATGAGCTTACATGCAGGTACAGGTAGGCATGTGCAGGTTTGGATGACAGAAGCTTGACAGAACAAACAAAAAGCAAGACAGCAACAGGACGCAAAGGAAACCAGGATGAACCAACACTGGAAATGGACCAGTATATGTAGGGAGTGGTTTATGAAGGTATTATTGGAGCAAAACATAAGGTCATCTGCCACCTGCAGGTGACCCCTGGCCTCAGGGCTACAAGTACACAAGTCACTTTTGCTCCATATATCACAGAGCTATGTGGTGCAAAAGGAACTTGTGAGCAAGAAAACAGCATTTGAGACTCGTAGCGGCAGATTCAAGCAGTTGTAGTTATTGACTTGTGTTTGTGTTAGAAATATATCCAAGAAAAAAATATATATTTGTGAGGAAATATTCTACAGGTGTGCAA
>LKNJ01007386.1:0-13183 GCA_002120245.1 Maccullochella peelii
TTAGCTCTTTGAGGTCAGCTCATGAAAAATTGGAGCAAAAACAAAAGTGTTGCGTTTATATTTTTGTTCAGTGTATAATAACTTAAAAATGCAATATGTATCACACACCGAACGTGACTCTGTTAGCTTCAGGACCTGTGTGTTTGTAATGTAAAATACAGACATCATTAAACCAACTGGATTTCAGCTCCAATGAGTGACTTCAGGGATCAGCTGGGATGGTGAGGATAGCTGGAAGTTCACATTCTTATTTTGTTGCCCCCTTCAACAGTTACCACAGTGTTATTAGTAGCTCTCAGCTCTGTGTTTTTACAAATACTTTCTTCTGACCCCGAAGTGAAGAAACAGTCACATATTTATAGTAGCAACATAACAAACAGGCAAGGGAGACATAATACTGTCGGACCTTGGTCCAAGCATCTATGCCTTACGCTGACAAGAATCATATCCAAGCATCAGTACAGGACAGACTGTTCTCCTATCACCCCTCGTAGTACACAGGGCAGACTGGTCTTCAGAAATCAAATCTACCCAAAACACCAGTGTACCTTACGTCAGATGAAACTGTCAAACAGGATAATAGAAAAATACCATATAGCACAAAACACTTACATAACACGCAAAATAATAATGATAAATTTTGCCCTTACAACTACAATAACTAAAGTTTACATTTTGCTGGAAAATAAAAAAAGAGTTGTTTCACAGCAACAGAAAGGAAGAAAAGCATGGATGGAATGAAGGATGGTGAGACTGGTCTCTGCTGTTTGAGGGGCAAAATAAATAAATCAACCGTATTGTTACTGAGAAAATGAGAAGTTGAATTAAACTATGGCATTTTCATATCAATAATGGCCCATTTTCTTACTGCCCAACACTGCCTTATCTAACAGCAGTGATTACAGTTATCCGAAAGGAAGGTCTTAAACACTTTCACTTTGCCGACAAAAGAAAGATCTCCACTTACAGACTCCCCATGCTTGGGGTGTAATTTTGATATTTACCATGATATCTATGCCGTTCTCCTTTCTCCAGCTTGAGACCAAAGCAGGCAAAGCAGCAGCAGCTCTGTCCACCACTGATGCACTGGAACTTCCAGACTTGAAGGTGGCACTGAAGAGGGAGCGTGAAGAACACCAGCATCTCCTGGCCGAGTCCTACACAGCTGTGATGGACCTAACTAAACAGGTAAATGTGTGTGTACATGTGAGTATGGATCAAGTTGGGTTGGGAGTCAAAATCATATTCTGGTGGTGTGCACTCCACATCTATCTTGTGTTCTCCTCCTCTGATGTTTGCCTCTTTTTCCGCTGTGACCGACATGTCAACCAATCAGCTTCAGATCGGTGAGAGGAACTGGGGCAGAGAGAAGCTGGAGCTGCTGGAGAGGTTCAGCCAGGAGAGAGCTCAGTGGGAGCAGAGACTGAGAGAGGCCACTGCACAACAAGGGAAGGTATGGTATTGTGTGTGTGTGTGTATGTATGTGTGGTGCATGTGAGAGAGAAATGTCAAAGATGAAGAAGAGACAGGGAGCTAGTGTATCTTGAGATGATGGAATCGATGATAACTGAAAGATAATTGATAAGGACATCTAAAGTATATCGAGTCATTTGATCAGATGTGTGTTCTCTGGTACACTTGTACACTTACATTCAGTTCGATGAATTCCCAGGTTTCTTTGAAATTGAATTTAAAATAAATAAATAAACAGCCAGAGCTACTGCAATAATGCTGTGTTCAGAGTGACATTAGCATTACACCCAAAAACCCAGCCTCTTTATTAATTTCAATGTGACCACTGAAAAAAAGTTGAACCGTACTCTACTTTTTTCCCCGCAACGTAATGCAGCAACATCCAACTCAGCACATTCAAATATGTGCAAGAGCATATTCCTGTTAGATTACTTTGTAACAAGAATGGAGTTCTGCTGTTTACCATGAATGTAAACAAATATGAATACATTGTTTTGGATATGAACAGATAATGCGCTCTAAACAGATACAAACATCATCCAAAGTTTTGCTGTAATATTTTTTTCCCCCTCTGACCTGTCACCACACACGCATCACACCACCAGAGTCATAACTCAGTCAAATCGAAACGCATGTTTTTCATGGACACTTTTCACGTGGACCTCCTCCCTTTGCATGTGCAACCTCCATTTTTGTAACACTTACGCAATATGGCCCAATGCGCTACTATAGCCTGTTGTTTGTCATTTTTTGTATTTTTTTTATAGACACTTCAAACCAACTTTACATTAATCTGTGCCTCCTTCCATTATATACACAATATCCAGTGTTTAAAGAAAATCTTGCAATATGTTCAAATGCAATTCTAACTTTTTTATAAAACTACTGTAAAAACCTCCTGTTCTATTTTCACTATTTATTAACAATCACACAGTTTATATTAAGAATCAGTTTAGACTTACTTCTTTCTTTGTTTGAAGGTGGGGTTCAAATACAAAATGTGCTTTATTATTTGATTAATTTAGGTACATGGTTAAAATATTGTGTTATTTTGTATATTTCATAAGCAGCTGAACTTCTACATAAGAAGCATAAATGGCAGAAGTATAAATGGCAGTAAAAAAACAGAAGTCTAGATGATTTTTAACAATTTCCAGTGTAGGCCTCATCCACTTTCTGTATAAATCCGAATACAGATATTTTGTTGAAATAAACAGATACAGATACCTCACAAATATTGAGATGGAATAAAATGATTGAGAAAACTTTCCAGAGTTGTCCTGTCTCCTGTCCTGGATCGTATTTCATCTTCTCACCAGGACCTGTAGCAACACACCAATGCAGCCGCTTTGTGTTTTAAATGCAGTGCCATTCTTGGAACACAGCCTAAGAGCAAGACAGTGACTTTCCAGTTGAGAAAGAGCATCACATCCCTCTTTCAAAACCTTTTCAAACCCTTTTTTATACTGGACATGTTTTGCAAAATAGCAGCTCTAAAGTAAAAAGCTCTCACTCTTGGATTCTGAAGGACTGACACCAAATCTCACATTTACCAGATGTTTTATTTTACTGAAGATTTCTGGGTAGTCAAAACTTCACTGTATCAACACTGGAAATGTCAAAATAGACCATAAATGCATGTTACCAACTGCTGTCTTTAGGGTGGCATTTTCCTCTCAGGATACTTTGTTGATGCTGACAGTAACCACTCAGCCGTTACTGCCTTACTGTGGTCGAGCTGTAGTTAAATGTTAAGATGAGGAAAATGAGAAACATGGTCAGACCGATCTGCTGATTATACACGAGCACAGTCACTACCAAGCTGCTGCAACATGTCAAGGAGGGATGAAGAGGGATCGCGTCAGTGTTTAAAGAGGTCATTAGCTGTTGTTTTTTCCACAAATGCACACAGAAATAACCCAGATACACAGTTAGTAGGTCAGTGCTGCTCCATCATCTCTCCTTTGTCTGCTATGCCTGCTTCCTTTGAAGTTTTCAGTCTGTGGGCATCTTTGTCCTCCTTTTCTCACCCTCTTTCCTTTCCAATCCAATTTCTTCCTTTCCCCACCATGTCCATCACCCTCCTCTTTCTCCTCTTGTCTATCTGTTGAGTGTAATCCTGTCTCACTCCTTCCATTAAGTGGCTGTGTCCTGCATTGGAGACTTGGCAGGAGACCAAAGCTTGTTCAATTCACTCTGCCTCTGTCTCTCTGAGTGTGTCTATGTCATGCTTTGTCACCCACAAATCTTATCTACTAACTGCTCCACATTTATTATACTGTTGGGCCTTTCACAGACTTCTGACATTTGATTATAATGCCTGCATCAGGTCAGTTAGTTTAAAGGTAGCTGGATTTGTGTTGGACAGTTGGACCTGATTTAGAGCTATTCAGTTACAAATCTGATGTTTTCTTATAAATACATTTTTGAATTATTTCAAAATGTGATGTATTACCAGTTGAAATGGGATGTTAGAGTGGAATGTTACCCAGGGAGAGATCATTCAAAAGTGTAAACTGAAGAGATACAAGTTAAATTAGGGAGAAAAAATTAATTAACAGAAGGGACAGGAGTCTTTTATGGGTTAGGGTTTTTATGTGATGGTTTCATGTTTTTTGATGGGATTTGACCAAAAACACAAGAAAAGAATCATTTTTCCATCCATATCACACTGTGATAGATTTTCTGGTGAAACTAGATTTTAAACAACATACAGTACATAAAGTTTAACCAATTTACTGTAGCTTGTGCAAACTAGGGCAGTGGTACCTTTTTTGTGTGATGTACCTCCTGTAGCAGTATTAGTCTCACACAGAGGTAAAGTAAAGTTTCACCTGGAGCAGTAAGAGTCAGAGTCTAAGAAGAGTGATCTTTGGGTGTCTTCTTATTTTGTAGTCTTCTGTAAAAGGGGCAGTGATGTCCGATGTCAACAGCACGAAACTTTACTCCACCCACCCTCGATCTATCTTAACAATTTTCTTTGTTCCAATTTCTTTTCTGAAGAATTAATTTAGTTAAGTTAATCACATGTCTAATGCTTCATATGTAATAGTGTGGCATTCTCTGCTGCAGATCGATACCCAAGACCTTATAAAGACAGTCATAGACAGTGTTAAACCAGGTTTAAGTGACAATTATACACAACATGTTATTATAACAATACCCATACATATTTACCATATATGTCTGTATATGTATGCATGTGTACCTCTATGCACAGCAAATTAGTGAGTAAATCACAGTAAACTCAACACATATCAGGGTTCCTTAGATCACAGAGATGTCTCTGTCTCTATCCTAAGAGAAAAAGAAAACAAGCACATGCTGTGTGTGTGTGTGTGTGTGTGTGTGTGTGTGTGTGTGTGTCACAATTGGAGAATCTGTTAACAATTCAGTGACACACAAACTTTACCCATGCACATAGATCTCTATATGTATATCCACATATATGTATATATCTCCATAGGTATAGCAAATGAAATAAGTAAAACAGTATTACTACAGGTCATCCAGCTCTGATCTCTGCTAAAGGAATGTAGAAGAGGAGGGGGGAGATGCAGAAGACAGGGCTAACACCCACACAGACACATCTGCAATCTGAGGGTGATTGTATCAGGCAGAGTGGCATTACAACTTAAATCTTCTTTCATGACAAGCTATGATCAATTTATTTGTTATGTAAATGCATATTCACATTTCCTGTTTCATTAGTTATTAACCAAAACCAGACATTCCATCCTTATCTTTATCTGGATTAGTGGATAGGTGTACCATTCCTGTTGGTTCAGTTTCCATTTTACATGCATCAAAATCAGCACGTTAAACCAAACTTCAGTACCTTTCAGAGGGTGAGTTAAACATAGCATATTAATTAATATACATTTGATTCAACCTGGCAAAGTCAGTTCCTTTGTTCTTGTGTCAAGAGTTCAGAATGTTGAATCATCAGCCCATATCCTGGAATTTGGGAGTATTAAACTAGTTAACTACACGCCTGTCGTAAATTGGGCAGTTGTCACTTAACTTTCCCTTAATGTCCTCCCTGAGTCCTGGTCATGTTTTATGGCCCGTAGGTCATGCTGAAGACAGAATGTTTTGGGAAACTTCATGCTTGACTCTTAACAGAGAATTGTTTGATGGCAGAGACCATGGCTGTGCCACACTTCAGTGAAGGTAAATTATTTTCTCAATGAAAGATGTAAAATGACTCATCATCAGGCTCCTTATCATGCTACATCCCACAGACCTGACAGATGAAGTACCCCCTTCTTCGACAGCACCAGTTATGTTCCAATGTGTTCATTTTAGATTTGGATATTGTTAAAATATTTTTTATACAGTTGAACTGTCAGTGTTTAGGTCGGTTTGGTTAAGTTTGCATTTGTATTTGAAGTGGCAGAAGCTGGGGTGTTTCAACCATTTATCCATGACTTTAATCTTACTATTTCAACCATTTATCCATTACTTTTAGCTAACTATTTCAACTGTTTATCCATTACTTTTAGCTATGAATTGTGACCAACCCATTACTTTTAACTAACTGTTTAGACACACATTTGAACACATGGTGCTCAGGTGCTCACTCAATATGGGAATATATTTTTTAACACAATTTGTACTTTTTCAAATTAGTTGAGCTACTCCACAATCCTTTTGAGTCCCGCCTGGCAACTGCAGAAGTACCCCCTTAGGTACATGTACCCCTGTTTGGGAATCACCAAACTCATGTATGTTTAGCTTTCTGTCAGTATACTGTACACATCCAGGCAACCTGGTCTGCAGTTCAGTGTGTTTCAGTTGAAAGTCCATCAGGGTATCTACACAAATAAAGACATTTGCAGATGTCCTTTTCCCTTCTCACGCTCTCTCTCATTAGGTCTCTTTCCTCTCTCTCAAGTGTGAAACGCCCTGAGTCAGCATCACCATCTGTGTGTGTGTGTGTGTGTGTGTGTGTGTGTGTGTGTGTGCCAACACAGTTGCAGAGGAAGTGGATGGAATGTGTCTACAGTGGATATCTTCCAGGGTCTGAAAAAAAAGTGTAGAAATGAAGAATGCTACAGGAGCAATTTGTGGAGATGCTGCAGGTCATTTAAATGCTAATAAGCTGCAAAAAAGTAGATTCAGTGATGTCATTTTCACTGACAGTCAGGGTCTTCTTTGTCCTCACAGTCAAAGTCATTAGGTGGTGAATCCTCTGCAGACACAGTCATCACTAATGGAACACAAAGGTAACAATTTAAAACATTATTTTATAGTACTTAATTTAAAATGAATCCTTAACATGTGGCGAAATCAGAAAATATAAACATAAGAGTTTGTTTGAGTTTAGGACTGTTTCATCATTGCTTTTTATTTACAAAATGTTCAAAATGGCTTTATAAGCAAGTGTAAATTTGTCATCTTGAAAGCAGAGCATGACTTCTCTTTTCTAATCAACTCCTCCCTCCTCTTTCAATGAAAAGAACCAGATCCACATCAGAGCTGGATGGCCCAGAGGTCAACGGGCCATCAGAGAGAGGTCATCAGAAGAAGATCCAGTTTACAGTCCCGCCTCTTTTGAATTGCCCAGAGCTGGGTGACCTCACCAGGAAGAATTGGACCTACCTGACCAGTGAGGTGAATAGGTTGTGATTTTATACATTTACTGGTTTAAAGTGTGCAAAATGTGTTTATTGTGATTTCATTACTTTTATAAATTAGTGAGACAATGGCTGGATTTATTTCTTTAACTAACAAAAAAGTTTAATTTCTAAATCCTACACTCATCTCTGTAATTGAGACATTAATAATGAATGTTAGCAGATATATTTGATTTGTATAACAATCGCCATAATTTCTGTGGTCTTCTACCCCCTCTTACCTCTCCTCAAACTAAAGACATCATGGTCAAAAGTATACTGATAATCATTTTATATTGGTTTCTTTTGTCCCCACTTTCTTATCTTATGTCATCTCAGACCCCAGAGGTTGGGGGCACCTGTAAAACCTGGGATGGCCCCGTCGGCTCCTGCAGCAGCTTAGTGGGATCAGAGCTAGATTTGAAGTCTGTCCAGAGGAGCTACACAGCTCCAGACTGCACTGGCATCCGGATTTACTACAGCCCTCCTGCTGTACGACGTATGGAGCACCGAAGAAGGAACCAGGAGGCCAAAGAGCCACAGCAGGCCCAGAACAGGAGCTCTTCCATGGGACTGTGTGGCTCAGACATAGGCGTGACTGTGGTGGAAACCCTGCAGGTGCATCAACAACAACCTCCATCCTCCTTTTCATCCTCGTACGAGCAATGGCTGAGTTCACTGTCCAAACAGCACAGGGAACTGCTGGAGAGCAGAAATATCACCGGTTCGATCCCCAGTGTCGTTAACAGCGGTGTTGGTTGCTCGGCTGACAATGTGGTTGATGGGATCACGCCCTCATCAGCTTTCCACAACCTGGAGATTACAGCCAACTTAAGTGATGATATGAAGGAGATGACCAACTGTGTACGCCAGGCCATACGCTCTTCCTCTCTGGAGCGAAAATCCACCAATGAACCTGGGAGTCAGGTAGTTTCTTTTTAATAATGAAAAATAAAAAAATGTTTGATTTTACTGTCCAAGAATTGGTCTTTATGTTGATTTTCATGAAAAAAAGAGGTCGCAACACTTACTCTGTTGAAAATATAACTATTTAAAAAATGTTTTATCTACTTCATCGGATAACTGTATAAGGTATGTGATGAAGGTCCATGGTATCATGCTTTTTTTTCATGTTTTTTTCGTGGAATAATGTCATGTGTAAATAAATCATACAGTATGATTTATAATGATCAATTTTTAATTATTCTTGTTATGATTGTAATTTTGGTCTATTTTTTTAATTCTATAAGGCTAGTTTTCTTTTTTTTTAAGTAAAAGATTACAAGTGCTGTAAGTTAATTTGAACTTGTTTATAATGCAAATCAACTAATTTCAAGAACTGTATTGTGTTCTGAAAATTCTTAAAACAAGCTGATTTATACTGGAAACAGGTTAAAATTATGTGACTACACTGGCAGATGTTATTTGATTTAAGAAAATAAAACATTCAGGACTTACAATTAGACATAAACTACTTGATAAGATAGGATGATAGGACAAGATAAAGATTTTTGGAGTATACTAACACATGAGGTTGCCTAGTGTAGATTTAAGGGAAAGCATCATATTCAGAATCATCTCTCTTCAGTAGCTGTTACAATTACTCTCCATTGCATTTTCTCTTTCTCTAAACACACTAAACATTCTCCATCACTTCCAATTCTCTACCCAGGCAGTTGGCATGTCCACCAGATCCACACAGACTGCTGCCCAGTACGTCAGCATCGGGCTTCAAACTGATAACCTTCCCAGCAGCAGGGGGACAGGGTTACACTCCAAAGCCTGGTCTCCTCGTCCCTCGTCAACAACCACCTCCTCGCTAGTGTCGACCCGAACCCGACAGATATCAACATCACTGGATAAAGTTCACAGTCGCATCGAGAGGCCATGCTGTTCACCTAAGTATGGATCACCGAAACTACAACGCAGAGTGTCTTCTGGTAATTGGATTTCGTTATATAAACATGTTTTAACATCCTTGGAGTCAGAGTGGTTTTAATCACAAGAAATATTTTTAAGTCAATATATGATACTTTTTTCCATTTTTTCCGACATCACTCCATTGATGTGCTTCATAGCTCTTCAAAGTAAACTAAGTCTCTTGGGAGAACGAGATATCAAACTGTTCTCTTTTTAGGCTCAACTTCCAGACTGGATGGGACGTCCTCCTCCAGGGACCGAAGCCTGTGGAGCCTCCAGCAAAGATCCATCAGTGGAGGAGGAGGCTCGGCCTGGGCTCGCTCCACCACCACCAGGGACAGCCCCGTCCTGAGTGGCCTCACCGATGGCCTCTCCAGCCTCTTCAGCGTGGTGGAACACTCTGGAAGCATGGAATCCCTCTGGAGGGGTGACGGAGGTAAGGTACTGTATGAAGAACGAATTGACCAGTAAGGATTTATTGAAATAAACCATTTTAATGGAAGACATTTTGACATGTCACAGTAGGAAAAGCACAGGTGTAAAAAATAAAAGGATGGCTGAATTCTTCGGTTTCAGTCTTTCATGGCTTGCTGGGACACTTGAATAGAACTGAGACATTTTTACTGTTATTAGTCACACCTGCTTTTCCTGCAAATGTCAAAGTGTCTGTTGTGAAAAAGGACTATCCGTAGCCAATATTTTTTGCTGGCAAATCCTGACCAATAAGAAACTGAAAACAGCAAATGTTTTGCACTTTTGCTTGATGGATGACTTATTATTAATGAATAATTTATCAAAAATGTTGTTACTTAATTTCCTGGCTAATTCTTTGAACACTACATCTGGCATTTAAATAAATGAACATATTTTAAAAATTTTAATTAACGATAGTCCAAACAAAACAAATAGACAAATTTACTCTTAGAGACTGCTCTAAACTGTATAGATCCGTACATATCATATCAACACCCAATGCTCTCAACATAATAGAAACAACTTGAGTTTCTTAGTTAGCAAATTCTTTATTCAGTAGGTTTTACAGTAGTTGTTTCCAGACACCTCTTCCTCCTACGGTTGATGGTTCAACCATTTTGCATTAATTAGTCACAATACCATTAGTTCTCCATCTATTTGGATAGATAACTTGTTAACAAAATGATAGCTTGATTTAAAGTGGCAATAGACAACTTTTCAAATTTTCCCCAGCTTTCCTCCCTCTAGCCTTTTGTGGTAGAAATCTGAAAATCATGAGTCTCAAAACAGAACTGTCTTTGTGGTATTTATTAATAAGCTTTCTGGCCAGAAAGGATCAGCGCTACAGAGTGAGCACACCGTTGTCTATAAGCATCTGATACCAGACTGTGTGTGAGTGAGATCTTTTAAAGGGCAATGGGTGCTTTGTTTAGACAGATGTCTGTGAACATCAAAAGGTCTGCATCAGTGACCCTAAGTTTAGTTTAGTTTAGTTTAGTTCCCGTCAGAGGTTTCAGCACAACAACAGGTTTATAACCCGTAGCTGGTTTATGACCTGCAGCAGGAGTCAGTCAGGTCAGACAAGGGGTAACAGGTGCAAGGTTATACAAATGGTCAATAGTAACAGCAAATTTCCATTACATTTCCCCCCTTTTTGTCATTTTTGACAACCAAAGTATACACAAACATAAAGTGAAAAACATCAAACATATCAAGTCCTACTATTTCAGATACATCATCATTATACATTGTGCTGGAAAACAATTTGGCTGTTTTGTGGACATAGACATTCTAGTCGTATATTAAGCCGGGGAAAATTCAAATATTTACACAATTTAATCCTTGTCTATTTTGTCATCATCATCATCATCAAGGAAAGGAGGAACCCAACCTTGCATGGAAGAAAGATCAACATCTTTGTGATCATTGTCATCGTGGGGAAACAGGACATATTGCCCCATTAAGGAAGATTTTACTTTAGACATAAAACACTTCAGTATAGGAAGTATATAACACATTTAAAACAACATGGTTGTCAGGAATGTACAGAAAACAATACCCAATTGCCAGATTACCCCAGAGTCATGTTGGGTTTAGCTTGAAAGGTTATGTTCTCTGCTTTTCTGCAGGTGTTATTGGATGTGTGCCACACTATCCCCCCGCAAGTAGCTGGGATAGTCTGATTACAATTTGAGTTTCCCAAAAACGTATCTCCAGCCTGACATGTCCGAACAAAACACACATCTGGCAAGGGCCGAATGAGGGGTTCATAGTCACTGGTTCATACCACCGTCCTCTCCTAAATGCATCACGTAATGAGACATTCCACAATCGAGCTGTAGCCCTCGAGTAGTCTGTAACAGAGACATTCAGGAGATTCAAGTAAGCAGTCAGTTTGGGCACACTAGGATTGTTGGCAGTAAATTTACTCAGTGTCATAGCCACCAGCACCCCCATGGTGCTAGAGGCATTCAAGGGAACAGGTAGAAGGGGCAAGGCATCATGAAGTGAGTAGGGAATGGTTGCACAAACATAACATGACCCATTTCCAAATTTCCGTCCCCACCTGAGTGCTAGCTGGACCCAAACATTGTCCTCTATTGTGGGCAGTGTAACATTGTCTCTCTGTAACAACTCTCTTTTAGGTCTATTGAACCAAATAAGTGTTACCACAAGTGTTACATGACATGACATTACATGACCCAGGTAACATGACAGGTGCTCATGCGAGGTATCAACAATACATTTCCTTGTTTAGGGTTGATGCTTTCCTATGCTTTCAACAAAGTAAACAAGAAAACTACTGATACTAGGCTACACACCTATTAAGAGCTTATAAACTATGATGCATGATAGTTTAAAGGTAGATTACCCACTAAACTGTTCAGCACAGCTGGAACAAGTAGTCAGTTAATCAGTTAGTCAGTTGACAGATAATCGATTGACAGACAATGATGGAGTGCTGAGAAGACTGACCTCAGGCCAGTGGTGGAGAGCAGACTCCTCTCACCATCCCTTAGTCTTCAGTACCGTTATCTTGCTATTGGAGTCCCAAAAAGTTTCAAAGTATTCACTGGAAATCGGTCAGAGGTTGATGCATAGAGTTTATTCGTCAAAACAAAGGACAAACCCGAGCTGGTCCCGAAAACCAACTGAAGAACAAAGGCTAGTACATGCTTTCTTAAAGGCTAACAAAGTCTGCCTCTTTTGGGTGGAGTAAAACCATCTCTCCACCTATTTTCTTAAAAATATCCAATCATATTTGTCAAACATAATGGTGTACTTTAATATGGATTTGGGTCACCTACTCAGCCCCCACCTTTATCACGCTCAGCACTCAGTGGTGACCAGAGGAGGACCCAAATGCACGACCAGTGACAACCAGGTGAGTAGTAGTCTTTACTTGAGAGCAAAAGGTGCACACTCAATACATACAAGATTCCAAAAAGAGCAGGCAGAGGGATGGTCAGAAACAGGCAGAGTCAAAACATGGTTAAGCAGATCAGAAACAGGATAACGCTGGTAAGTACTTCTCAGACGAACTTCAAAGACGAACTGGCAGGGGAGCCGGGGAGGCACAGTCATTTGAAGCTCCCGCAACAGCTGAGGACCTGATTACGAATGAGCTCCAGGTGAAGCTGCCTGACGAGGCGGGAGACAGGTGAGGAGCCAATTATCCCAGGAGCGAGGATCAGGGCCGAGGGCGGGGTGTGTCANCTTCCCTGATTCTTACTTTTTGCTGACACAGTTATTTCTTAAAAAGGCCTAGCGAGGGCCGGGGTCATTTTCAATCTCTCCGTGAGACACCGCGGGTGAAGCAGCCTGTCGCTGAAGGAGCTGCACAGTGCAGACAAAGTGTCCTGGAGGGGGTGGGATGTGTTGTCCAGCAAGGATGACAGCTTGGCCATCATTCTCCTGTCTCCCACCACCTCCACAGTGTCCAGAGGGCTCCCCAAGACAGAGCTGGCCTTCTTTACCAGTCTGTTAAGTCTCTTCCTGTCGGCAGCCGAGATCGTGCTGCCCCAGCAGACCACTCCATAAAAGATGGCTGATGCTACCACGGAGTCAAAGAAAGTCTTCAGGATTGCCCCCTGCACTCCAAAAGACCTCAGTCTCCTCAGCAGATAGAGTCTGCTCTGTCCCTTCATGTACAGAGCAGCCGAGTTATCAGTCCAGTCCAGTTTATTGTTCAGGTGAAC
>LKNJ01007387.1:20735-37352 GCA_002120245.1 Maccullochella peelii
GGGGGGCAGGCAGGCAATGGGGATACATCATGAATCGAGATCATCCCATATCTTGCAGGTAGATATCAAAAGGTGGTCCTGAATCCACAACCTGAGGGATTCAGGAATATCCTGGGGCCGTTATTCTTTTTATTATATATCAATGATTTAAAATCTGCCTGCACACGTGATCTCTTTCTTTATGTGGACAATGCAGAATTGATAAGGGTACATAAAGATAAAACTACAATAGAGAATATGTTGAGTGCTGAGCTGCAGAATATTGCAATAAAGCTATCTGACAATGACTTGTCCCTTAATTTAGGAAAACTGAGGCCATTCCTTTTTTGATCCAAGCTCAAATCTTGATTTCTTTAGTTAAGGTAGGTCTGACAATAATTGAAACAAAAATCACCTATGTTTTAGATAACTTCTCCCCAGGAGAGGTCATGGCAATAAAAGCACTCAGCAAAATTAAGACTAAACTCTTGGCCTGGAAAGCAACCCTGCTGATTTACAATTCTTTCTGGGGATTCGGTTTAACATCACTTAGTCTCTGCTGCCACCTGCTGGTATAGTAGTTCTCCACAACTCATCAAAAGCTGCAGAGTGATTGTGTTTATTGTGTTTTTTTTCTGTCTAAAATTGGAAATGGACTTGCAACAAATTGATATATATCAGTTGTAACCACCAAACCTCTTGCAAGGACTGAGTAGTTGTCTGCTTTTTGAGTAAGAGTTCGTGGAAATTACGCTTTTATTCTGAAAAGATCAGTCCGGAATTGTTGCTGCTGGTATATAAATGAATTAACTGATGTACAGTACGACTAAATCCAGGGTTCTCCTATTTTATTGGGACAATTATTATCACATATGAGAGTGCCGAATACCTATTTTTCTGTTTTATGTAAAAGAAAGGCCTTATGAGTCACTTTGTGAGTCCTCCAAATCTGTAGGTAGGAAGCTTTTATTTTGTAACAAAACCATCTTATCGGAAGTCTCCTTTTCATTAGAACAACCTGAATACAAAAAGTGCAGCAGATGGATAATTACCTACAGAATAAAAGCACCAACGTCCTGCTGTGAGGTGTATTATTAATTAGAACAATTATTATTGCATAAGATCTTGCACATACTTTATATTTGCATTTTGTTTTGAATTAATTGTCTGTTGTACGAAAATGAAGGCTTTCAGTTCTTGATTACCGTAGATTTAGAGGCATTACGCTTTTATTCTGAAAGAAAACCCCGACTGCAAGTGTTCTTGTTCCTGATAACGGAACACAGGCACATACAACATGATGACAAGTTACCTATTCTTGATACTGAGAGAGATAATTAAGATAATGTGAAGTTGGCATAAACACAACCGTCTAAACGTCAATGTTAAACTTGACGGTGAGTCGGGAGGGGAGCTACAGCAAAATGACTGCTGTTGGAACGACGAGGAGAACATTGACGTGTTTGTGATACTGGACTAGCTAGCGTTAACTGCTAGAAATGCACAGTGGTAATGACTAGCCATAAGGCTATGGGTAATAATAAAAAGCCAGTACGACACTATTCGGGAGTCGGGACAAAGGATTCAACGTGGCTTTCAGTCGGAATGGAACTTGGCTTTATAACTTATGCCCTAGGGGGCTGTGGTACGGTTTGAGATAACGTTAGAGTTTCAAATGGGATAGGCGAGCCTTGAGGATGTAGCGGACTATTCTGAAGGGATACATGTCCTTTTAGCCCCATAAATCATGCTATCAGAGGTGAAAAGTGCATTTTCCACATCAGGTAGGACGCATATAATGCTCTACAGAGATGTTGGATGCCCATACACGGTCAGCACCTCCCCAAACAACGGCAGCATTCATACATCACCGCAGAGCTAAACTCATCGTAGGGTAAACAGCAATGGCTCTGAAATCAAGGAGACCGTGGACGACCGTGATTTTCGGCGTCTTTCTCGGATTCACTGCGTCCTCTTGGCTCATCGTGCCTCAGATTCTGGAAAGTAAAAGGAAAAAATCTCCCGCGTGTTTGTACTACAGTGACTCCTCCCTCGGTAGAGGTCCTAACATCCTCGGGCCGACCACGGCTATCAAAGACCGGGTCAGCCCGCAGTTCAGTCAGGAGGAGGACAGGCTATTCAGTACTCGGAACAGTAGCGGTGATACCGGGAGACCCATACGCAGACCAAACCATTTCATCTATGTCGGCGTGATGACAGCGAAAAAGTATCTGCGATCTCGCGCCGTGGCTGCGTACAAGACCTGGGTGAGTTCCATACCCGGGAAGGTGGAGTTCTTCTCGAGCGCTGGCTCCGGCACCGCCCACGTGCCCGTCCCGGTGGTTTCGCTGGCAGGAGTGGACGACTCCTACCCGCCACAGAAGAAGTCATTCATGATGCTGAAGTACATCCACGACCACTACCTGGATAAATATGAGTGGTTCATGCGGGCAGATGATGACGTTTATATAAGAGGTGATTACTCTGGGAGTGAAGCTGATGGCTCCTGTATGTGTGTGTGTGTGTGTGTGTGTGTGTGTGTGTGTGTGTTAGAGTGAGAGAAATACAGCCGTCTGAAGTACTACATTTATGAGGCATAGTGATAGTCCAAATTTGTAGTTTTTAAAAAAAAAAAACATATTTATGAGAGGATATTATGTTATGCTATATAGCCAACAATATATGAAAAATTGTGGACTATTTGTAATGAACTATGGTGGCTTTAAAAAAAAAAAAAAAAAAAATTACATTAAATTACCTACCTAAACCTGTGCCTTACCAAAATGGAGCATCAGACCCTCAGTTTTGACCTTTTTAAGACTATTTCCCTTCTCCATGCACCTTGGAAGTAGGTGAAGTTGTGCCAGAAGTCCTTACTCTGCCTCTACAGTTTGGCATAATTGCCTGTGTTGTAGAGGGACCCTGGGTCAATATTTAAATGGCGCTTATTCCAAAATATGTTTACCCAAATTACCGCAAACAGGGACCCACAGCTAACTTTTACCCTTGGGCCTCCATTGGTTAATCCAACCATGCTTAAAGGATAATTCTGTTTTATAACAACTTTGGTCTTATTTTTGTAGTTGTGGCTATCCTTCCTATTGGTAGTACTACCATTGTACTTACCAAGTTAATTGATGAGATCTGGGAACCCGGCCACATGTTCATCCGTTGTAAACATCTACCACAGTTCACAGACCCACTTCTTGCTTCGATGTTGACCTACTTTACTTACTTTAGTTGAGTTTGTAAAGCTGAGTTTTCCTATGCAATGAGGGATTCTTACTGATGTACTGGGTGCATTTAGTTTCAGTTTAACCTCCAAAACTGGCTAAACTACTCGTTTGTTTCCAACTGTCTGATCGTCTAACTGCTTGGTTTCTTGCCCTGTGGGACTTTGTTGTATCCATGTCGCCATGTTCCCAGATCTCAGCAATTACTTTAGTGAGGACAGTGTTATCATAGTTAATAATAATGATGGCCAGAACTACGAAAATAAGCAGGGTTCGACATTACAAAAAGTTAGTTTGTGGCCACCAAATACTCCATGTAGGTTCTGTTAATGTATTTTCATTTATTGAAGTGTCACAGTTAAGGAAGGCTGTGTAAAGTTGTGTTAAATTGCCTTTTCTGTATTGTTTTTACATAACTTTACATTTGGGCCGCCAAAAATGTACTTTGGCCAATATTGGCGTCTATCCCTGATAAGACCAAAGTTTTGATAGAACTGAACTATCCTTTAACGTAATCTTAAGACTAATTTTAAATGACTTTTATGAGTTTTATCTCATTCTGCTGTAAATGACGGGATAACAAGGGCTGGGTCTCTCAACCCAACCGGTTGAGGCAGATGACCGCCCACCCAGAACCTGGTTCTGGTTCTGGTTCTGCTCGAGGTTTCTGCCTGTTAAAAGGGAGTTTTTCCTTGCCACTGTCTCCTAGTGCTTGTGTTATGGAAAGGGAACCTTTGATGTGGCTCATCTTATTTGTAGAGCCTGGGACAGAAGTTCTCCAGTGTAATGTAAGGAGTTATGTTCATGTCTGACAAATGTTTCACCACTGCAGTGGAAGTTGTTGGTGTCTTATAAGTCCATGTGGGCTGGGAACTTGTATGTGCATGACCCAATAAGTAAATAAATAACATAGTAATGTATCAAAACTAAGTTTTATACTGTATTTTATTTTTTTTGCCACATTACACACTGATGGATTTGATAAGTTTGGCTAGCATTATAAAATGATTGTTTTTGTAAAAAGGCATTTTTATACTAAACAAAGTAATGTATCAAAAAAAGAATACGATTTCCATGAGTTTCAAACCTTACCCAGCCCAGAATGACTGTATTATTAAAGAGCCCATCTAATTTCTTCACTCTCTGCCAGGTGAGAAGTTGGAGTTGTTCCTGCGGTCACTGAACAGCAGCAAGCCCCTTTACCTCGGCCAGACAGGTCTGGGCATGGCTGAGGAGTTGGGCAGACTGGCCCTAGAGCCTGGAGAGAACTTCTGCATGGGAGGTCCTGGGATGATCTTCAGTAGAGAGGTGCTACGCAGGATGGTCCCTCACATCAATACCTGTCTGAGGGAGATGTACACCACCCATGAGGATGTGGAAGTGGGCCGCTGTGTGCGACGCTTTGGAGGAACACAATGTGTATGGTCTTATGAGGTATGGACTGAGTCAATCTGCTTTCTGTTCTTTCAGGTTCCTGGAATATCATGGAGTCTGTATTCAGTGACAGTGGAGAAATTTGATCAGTTCTGTGGGAATACATGTATTAATTATGGTGAACTTTTCAGGTGTATGGTAACATATCATTTCCAAAAGAAGGTTTTCAGTACCGATTTAGTTAGAGACATTATAACAAACAGACAATCATGGCAAAGCTATTCCACTTTATATCAGGGCTTTTATGGTTACATTGTTCAGTTGTATTGCCTGTGGAGTAGTTTATATGGACTAGGACAAAACATGTGAAAAGACGAAATCTGTAAGACCTTTTCCCATTGTTACATTAACTGTCAGTGATTATTACGTATGCTTATGTTGTTGGTATTATTTGCTTTCCTCTCATTATTTTCTTTCTGTATTTCCTGAAAAGTGAATATTAGCAGAATTAGCATTCTTGCTCCTGCTTCACTGACTTAAGAGCCAAGTGACAGAAACCAACGAGAAAAACTAGTTTTGCTGTATTTGTATGTATCCTTGTACCCTCCCATCCCCCTCCCTATTCCATCCTAGTTGGATTGGATTTTCCATGCGTGAGTGCGTGTAATTGTCTGCGTTGTCTTTTTGTCCTTTTGAAAACTAAATGTATGCAAAATTATTAATAACAAAAATAGATAAATAAACAAATCCTTTTGCTGTATGTACATAAAGACAAAGTGACAGTGACACATAAAAAATATATTTTTAGTTGATTGTCAGTAAATTTAGGCATTAATATACATTCATATACTTAAGTGACTTTTACATTTCAGAGACGCAATCTTCTCCCTAAAAGATAGTCCTAGTAGGTAACATTTGTGGGAAAAAGTGCTGTGTGTGAGCTGTGACAAAGATGCTCCACTCATTGGACATTGGCACGCGGGCTAGAATGGCAGTGGAGTGTTTCCAGCCACTGCGATGGAGCTGGAATGCTACACAGCCGCATCTGCTGGAAATTGGGCTTTATAATTGCTGAGATCTGAGAACATGGTGACATCACTACACCGAAGTCCAGCGGTGCAAAAAAAAAAGTGAGAAAGTGAACCAAAATGAAAATTGTACATGAAACTGTGTGCACACAACTATGGTAAGTACTGTAGGTCTAAGTTGAAGGAGGAAGAGGGTTTGTAAACTGTGATGGGTGATTGGACATTATGAGTAATAATTTGACTGTTCACCTTTATATTTCTTTCAAAATAAGTTTGACTAACCTGGAGGTTTGTTTCCATCATGTCTGATTGTCTGACTGCTTGTGTTTCTGTGATGCCCATGTAGTAGAAAAGACTTTTCAGTTTATTGGTCAGTAAAATACTGTCTTCAGCTCAGTTTGCAGTAAATCTGTAATGAAAAGAACATTTTGATTAAAAGCACAGTTAGTCTAGGTTGATCAAGGTGGCAAATGGTAAAAGGAGTTGAGAGTTTTGTTTGTTCTGGTACTTGGACATCACCCATGTTCTTATCATGGTGTTGCTACTCTTTCCACAGATGCAGCAGCTCTTCTATGAGAACTATGAACACAAGCTTCAAGGTTTCATTGAAGAACTTCGCAGTAGCAAGATCCATAATGCCATTACACTCCACCCCAACAAAAAGCCTGCATACCAGTACCGGCTCCACGGCTTCATGCTGAGCCGTGAGATCTCAAGGCTTCGTTACCGCACTATCCTGCTCCACCGCGAAGGCCTGATTATGAGTTACCTCAGTGATACAGAAGTACTGTGGGAGGACCAACAGCTGGGGTCCCCACCTTCCTACATGCTCTATCAGCCCAATGAGAGGAATGATGTCATTGAGTGGGATTTCCTAACTGGCCGCCATATTTATTCTGCTATTGAGCACAAGATGGCTCGGCAAAACCTTGGGAACTTGTTTCGGACTGCGCTAGAAGACATTATACTACAGGTCATGGAAATGATTAATGAGAATTCGAAAACACGTGGTCGTGTAATTGACTTTAAAGAGATTCAGTATGGCTACTACAGGGTGGATCCAATGCATGGTGCAGAATACATCTTAGACTTGCTGCTTCTGTACAAGAAACATAAGGGACGCAAAATAACAGTGCCTGTGAGGCGACACGCTTATCTCCAGCAGTCCTTTAGCCAACCCTTCTTTACTGAAACTGAAGAGTTAGATGTGGCTGAACTTGTGGCTGCTATCAACTCTGAATCCCAATCCCTGTCGTTCCTATCCAGCTCTCTGAAGTTCTTGTCTCCTTTCCAGGTTCATGAATCAACCAGGGAAATGTGGGAGCAAAGCCAGAGAAAGGTCAACATCCTTGTCCCATTGTCTGGTCGCTACGATACCTTTGTCCGCTTTATGGAGAACTTTGAGAAAGTGTGTTTGATACCCAAACAAAATGTTAAGCTGTCCGTCATTCTGGTGGACAATGAGAGCAATCAGAACAGAGGAAAACACATTCAATTAATCAAATACTACTGCAGGAAGTATCCTAAAGCTGACCTGTCCGTAATCCCCATGAAAGGAAACTTTTCACGAGGACTGGCTCTGGAGCTGGGCTCCTCACAGCTTGGTAATGACACTTTGCTCTTCTTCTGTGATGTTGATCTTATTTTTAGTGGTGATGCCTTGCAACGCTGCAGAGACAATGCTGTCCAAGGGACACAGGTCTATTTCCCTGTTGTCTTTAGTCAGTATAACCCTAACATAGTGTATTCTGAGAAGGCCCCAAGAGAAAACAAATTTGTGCTCACTAAAAAAAGTGGTTTCTGGCGAGATTATGGCTTTGGAATCACCTGCGTTTTCAAGAGTGATTTACTGAAAGCCGGAGGTTTTGACACCTCAATCCTAGGCTGGGGATTGGAAGACGTAGACTTGTTCACAAAAGTTATTAATTCTGGTTTAAAAGTGTTACGCAGTCAAGAACCAGGAGTTGTCCACATTTATCATCCTGTCCACTGCAACACAAGTCTCGAGCAGAAGCAACACAAAATGTGCCTTCGGTCAAGAGCAAGTACGTTTGCATCAACAATGCAGTTAGCAGAACTGTGGCTGGAGAAACACATGGAGGGAGGGTATAACAGAACTTCATCATGACATTCCAGCCCTCCTGGACTCCTCCATGCAAGTTTACCTCGGTTCTGTTTGAATGCAGACGGCGATGGACTGTGTGTGTTGTAGTGTGACTGTGGATCAGAGGGCTTCGTAGTCTGGAAAATCTGACCCAGAAAGGACCCAAGACTATCCTATCCAAACTGACCTGACAGCAGGTAGACACAACCTTGAAGGGATCCAGGGGAAATAGTACAGAGAACATAAAGTGACTGAGATTGTTGCACCCAATTTGTTTGAACCCTGCGTAAAACAACAAGTGTCTACTACCTTGTACAGTTCCAAACCAGCTGGGAAAACCATTGACTAAATACAAATTGACTTTTAGTTGGTGCATTGGGCATTGTCCTGTTCACTTCAGCTGTTCACTTCTGTTCAAGGCTACTTTGGGGAATCCCAAGCTTGGGAATTAAAAGAAAATGACCCAAAGAACAAGCAATATCCAAAATACCTTACGGGTGATTTTCAAGTAATGTGTAATTATGGCAGGAAGTGAAATCAAAGGAAAAAATATCATAGTTGAATCATAAGGATGTTGAAGGTTATACACAAAGTGCTGCTTTAATGTGTTGCAGAATAGCCGCTTGCAACGCAGTTAACCAGTGAATTAAATACCGGAATGTGAATGGCTGTTAAGCAGCATCGTCTTCTGCGTTACACAATCTGTATGTGTGTTTGTGTGTGAGAGAGCGGGAGTTGGCCTGCTTTAATGTGCTACCTTAACCTACCTTAATCTCCCAGTGAAGTTTTAGAAATGCAGACCTGAAGCCAAGGCTGTGTGGTTACTGTCCCTGCCAAGATGGTTCCTGGTGTTCTACTGTACATATTATTTAATATGTACATATTATAATTTCCACTGTCAAGTCCAGTTGTTTTCTCTCTTAACTATGGTAGCCATCATTTGTTTACCTTGTTTTTATAAATGCCAAACCATGGGGATTCAGCAGTTTACTACTGTCCTGAGTGTGTTTCCTGCCATTAATCGAAAATGTAACTCTAGAGGACAGCTAATGGAATGTTTACAAGGTGCATAGTAGTTATGATGATTATGACATTAGCTTAAATCTTTGTAAATTTTAAGCAAATGTGTGAGTTTTGGACTGTCGAGTTGAAAAGTTACAAAAATCGGGGACACAGATCAACAATGCTGGAAAAGGATTTCAGATGCTGTCCGCTCATCCAACAAACACTTCATTTGAAAGTCACAGGCACAATCAGACAATCTCTAACATAATGAAACTTCACTCAAGACAGTAGTTGCATTTTGATTGGCTGACTGGTGATGCAGCACATCATGTTATCAAAATGTTGGGTCATCTCTGGTCCTGTCAGTTCCAGTCAAAACTGTGGACAGACCTGACACCTGTAGTGATTTCAGTCTGACTGGACTTAGAATCGTGGTGGACTTTGGAGTTTGGATGTTCAATATAGCTATGGTGCAATTTCTACGTTTTTTTGTGTCATTCAGTTCTACATTATCTTCCAAAGGACATTGTTGAGCTAAGCAAATGGCATTTTCTTAGTCATTACTTTATGGCTTCTCCTGGACTCTAATTAATTGTTATTATATCAGCTTTTTCTCACTGCCGTAGTTATTATGACGTTTACACTTCTGCCTCAGGACCACATCTTACCACCCAGTGCATTGCAGCCTTTTGCTTTAACTGATATGGTACCCAATGCCTACTGAAAAGGAGTGAAAAGGAATAATCTGGTAAATAATAGTTGGAAACAAACTGGCGAAACAGCTTTGAATTAACCTGGTATTTCCTTGAATTACTACATACCAAGTTATTCAGTTTTAACAAAAACAATGAGAAATTGAGCAAATATTTTTTGTCATGAGTGCAGCAGCTTTTTTCAGACCTCTGAATCACTGCACACCTCAATTTCTTCAGCACTACAAAAGATAAATAATGAAGTGAATGAACAAAATGGCAGTTTACTGTGATCATCAGGCTATCTTTAAGTGACAGTTGGTGAATAAAGCTCACTTATATAGGTAAATATATTGGTAATTATGTAATCAGAACATTTACCTGTATATCACCGTTACTTTTTGTTAGTTTTTTTATGAAAAAAAAGAACTAAAAGCTGTGCAGCGAGTGACAGACAGATTCACAGCACTAGAATCTATAAAAAAGTTCTGTGTTACATTTATACGTAAGCACATTGCTGGAAAAATTGGAGATGTATCTCATAATAACAAGAAAGCGATCACATAATCACAAGATCTTGATCTCATAATTATGACACCCAGCTACTGAGATATGAGAGTCATAATTACAAGGTACTTTTTTTTTTCCTTTGTGGAATGCAGTGCACTTCTGTACATTTCATTGTGGAGGATCATTTGCATAGATTCTGTCAAGAGTGAATTTGTGATTTTGTTACCCAAGTATAATGGGTTTAAAGTCTGCTAGCAATAACAACTGCTATAGTAACAACTGATTATTCATAATAAATGTTTCAACACAGATATTTGGTCAGTGTGTCAGTGCTTTTACAAGCTGACTATCTTTGCTTTCATTCTATGCAAGAAGCTGAATTGGTGTAACAATATTGTTAGATAAATCTGTGCATGCTTAAGTAAAAGAACATTGTTCATCATTTTCGAGTACAAGCTTATAGTCAAAGACTCTAAGATGCTTAAATCATCCCATTCAAAGGTGTGGTGCACACTATGAAACAACAATGCAAACACTAAAATCAACAATTTCCACAGTAGACTGAACATAAAACCCTACATAATAAACACTCTATAGTTTATACTGAGCATTATATTGAGAGTGGATTGTCATCATTTTGTATCATCACTGACAGGTATGGGTTTCCGTGACGGTAATTTGCTGCATCTATCAAATGCATTGCATTGTGGGATTGATAGCAAAAAGTAGTGTACATTATTTCATTGCATTGTGGGGATTTGTGATTGCAGTATATAGTGCATAGATACCAACTGAGAATTTGGACCTTAATTCCATTGTTGTTTTCTTGTCCTTCCTCTCAGTCTAACATCCGTTTGTCAAGATGGAGACAGGCATTACATGTCTGACAGTAAGCAATATTAGAAAATAGGAGCTTAAAAACTAGAAAATGCAATCATATGAAAATATAACATTTTTGGGTCAAGAACCAGGTAGTTCGGTATCAGAGACACCCCAAACAACACATGATAAGAGACAACAGTCATATGATATGATGGTTTAGTTAGCACCCTGGAGATTGTGTACTGTTACAATTCAAAATCTATGCATGGTGAGTATTTTATGGATCATTTCAGTATATTTAGACTTATACTTATTATTTAAATTTGACTACTTTAATGTTGTAGCGTTATTAGTCTTACACAGCAGCACCAAATACCTGGGTCTTAATACGCATGTGTGTAAATTGAAGTAGAGCTATGACACTCAACTTCGGCTATCAGAAATAATCAATATTTATATTAAATAACAGAATTTAACTAACATTAAATTCACCTCGGGGCACCACCCTTAAAAAAGGGAAAAGATAGCCAATTAATTAATTCAGTTTCAGTCTAAAGGCTGCTACAGAGCTCTTGACTCGTGTACAGTGACCTTAATACACACAAACCACATAGTGATCAAGTTCTTTATGAATGAAAGTTTATTAAATTACTAACTACACATACAACTATAACTACCAGACAGACAAATAAATGGATAAATGCAACCAAAAATGAATCACATGAATACGTGCGGGACCAAAATAATGTCATAACCATACACAGTAAGATTTATAAATGAAACAAATAAACTAAATAAGCTTAGAAATAACTAAAAATCTAATCAAATGAATACACAGGGATGAACAATTAAGAGACGCATGACGTACAACGACAGACAATTGACAACTGAAATGAAGACCACTGTATACCGGATGACACAGTGAATGATTAGTTGGCAAGTTGTGTTAACTCGTGTAAACACAGGGGATCGCTAAGTGGATAGCTTTAACACTGAGCAGTGAAATCACCTTAATAAAAAGCTGAGAGGTTATTAGGAAGCAGAGTGAAATGTTTTAGGTTATTTATCATGATTATTGAAGGACGATCCTAATCCTGGTTTAACGCTAAATTACTTTAGGTAATCTATAGCATCAACCCCAATATCACAGGAAAGTAAAGTTTCACCTGGTGCTTCAGATAGCCAGACGTCTCTCCGGAAGGGAGGAGGGAGATGTCTCTCGTGTGGGCCCGTTCTGGAGCTTCAGATTCAGAGTTTCTTCAGTTCTAACTTTGTGGTGTTAGAACACAGACGTGATCAGGCATTTAAGCTTAAATCTTATCTCATTACAAGCTATGATCAATTTACTTGTTATGTAAAGGCATATTAACATTTCCTGTTTCATTATCTATTGAAGGAAACCAGACATCACATCTTTATCTTTATCTGGATTAGTGGATACTGGTAAACCNGAATAAATGCAACCAAAAATGAATCAAATGAATACGCGTGGGATCAAAATAATGTCATAACCATACACAATAAGATTTATAAATGAAACAAATAAACTAAATAAGCTTAGAAAGAACTAAGAATCAAATCAAATGAATACACAGCGATGAACAATTAATAAACATAAATGAAATTCTTAACGACAGACAATTAATACATGAAATGAAGACTACTGTATACCGGATGATGCAATGAATGATTAGTTGGCAAGTTGTGTTAACTCGTGTAAACACAGGGGATCACTAAGTGGATAACTTTAACACTGACCAGTGAAATCACCTTAATGCATCGTTCAGCAGCTGAGAGGGTACTAGGAAGCAGAGTGAAATGTTTCAGGTTACTTATCATGATTATTGAAGGAAGATCCTATTCCTGATCTAACGCTAAATTACTTTAGGTAATCTATAGAATCAACCCCAATATCACAGGTAAGTAAAGTTTCACCTGATGCTTCAGATAGTCAGGGCAGACGTCTCTCCGGAGGGGAGGAGGGAGACGTTTCTTGTGTGGGCCCGTTCTGGAGCTTTTAGGCCTCCTCGGATGTGCTCGTCCCCACGTGGCAACTTGGCTTGAGACGCCGGTCTCTACGTCAGGCATCTTCGGGGTACGTTCAATCCCTCGTAGCGATTCGGCTTGAATCGGGTTTTCTCTCTCCGTCAGCAGGGAGTGGAATGATAACATCTTCACGCACCTCCACTTGGCTGGGTGTGCAGGATTCAGAGTTTCTTCAGTTCCAACTTTGTGGTGTTAGAACTCAGAGGTGGAACAATCTTCTTTCAGACAGTTCTTGCTTCCAAAATTGGCTGGATGAGGCAGAGGGCCTTCAGCAAGTTCTGTGCGGTTCGGATACCGCTGACGAGCAATCTTCTGGGCCCGCTCGGTCTAGGCCAGTGGTCAGGCTCTAAAGAGCAGAGCCATGCGCAGGTCTCCGGACGAACGGCCCAACGGCCCGCTCGCCCGGGACGAGGCCGATGGCACCGAGTATAGAATTCAAGCAAAGAGCATGAACTCTTTTTCTTCTTTAAGATAAGGCAAAGGTTAAGGGCGCAAGAAAACCAAAAAAGGCGAAAAGAGCCTCTTCTCTAGGGTGTCTTCTTGTCTTATATAAAGGGGGCGTCAATGTCTGATGTCCACGGCGGGAAACTTTACTCCACCCACCCTAGATCTATTATATCTTAACTATTTTCTTGGTCCTAATTTCTTTCTGACTAATTAGTTAAAGTTTATGACATGTCTAATGCTTCCATATTTAATAGTGTGGCATTCTCTGCTGCAGAACGATACCAAACACCTTATAAAGACAGTCACAGATAGTGTTAAACCAGGTTTAAATGGCAATTATAAACACGTTATTGCAACACACATACATATTTACCATATCTGTATACAGTATATATCCATAGGTGTACCTATATGCACAGCAAGTTGGTGAGTGAATAAGAATAAATTCAATATATACCAGGGATCCTTTGATCACAGAGATGTCTGTCAAGCACATGCTGTGTGTGTGTGTGTGTGTGTGTGTGTGTGTCCCAATTGGGGAATCTGTTAACAATTCAGTGACACATAACTTAACCCACACACATAGATCTCTATGTATATCCACATACAGCATCTCCATAGATATAGCAGATTAAGTAAATAAAATAGTAAGTACTACACATCATCCAGCTCTGATCTCTGCTACAGGAATGTAGAAGGGGGGGTGCAGAAGAAGGGCNTAATAAAGTTTATCACATGTCTAATGCTTGCATATTTAATAGTGTGGCATTCTCTGCTGCAGAACGATACCAAACACCTTATCAAGACAGTCACAGACAGTGTTAACCCAGGTTTAAAGGGCCGTTATAAACAACATGTTATTGTAACACCACACAGACATATTTACCATATCTGTACACAGTATATATGCATNGATGTCCACGGCGGGAAACTTTACTCCACCCACCCTAGATCTATTATATCTTAACTATTTTCTTGGTTCTAATTTCTTTCTGACTAATTAATTTAGTTAATAAAGTTGATCACATGTCTAATGCTTCCATATTTAATAGTGTGGCATTCTCTGCTGCAGAACGATACCAAACACCTTATAAAGACAGTCACAGATAGTGTTAAACCAGGTTTAAATGGCAATTATAAACACGTTATTGCAACACACATACATATTTACCATATCTGTATACAGTATATATCCATAGGTGTACCTATATGCACAGCAAGTTGGTGAGTGAATAAGAATAAATTCAATATATACCAGGGATCCTTTGATCACAGAGATGTCTGTCAAGCACATGCTGTGTGTGTGTGTGTGTGTGTGTGTGTGTGTCCCNCCCAATTGGGGAATCTGTTAACAATTCAGTGACACATAACTTAACCCACACACATAGATCTCTATGTATATCCACATACAGCATCTCCATAGATATAGCAGATTAAGTAAATAAAATAGTAAGTACTACACATCATCCAGCTCTGATCTCTGCTACAGGAATGTAGAAGGGGGGGTGCAGAAGAAGGGCTAACCCTCACACAGACACATTGGCACTCAGAGATTGTATTGGGCATTTAATCTTAAATCTTATTTCATTACAAGCTATGATCCATTTACATGTTATGTAAAGGCATATTAACATTTCCTGTTTAATTATCTATTAAACAAAACATCACATCTTTATCTGGATTAGTGGATAGATGTAAACCATTCTGTTGGTTCAGTTTCCATTTTACCTGCATCAAAATCAGCATGTTAAACGTTAAACTTCAGTACTTTTCAGAGGGTTAGTTAAACACAGCATATTGATTAATATACATTTAATTAAGCATGGCAAAGTCAGTCCCTTTGTTCTTGTGTCAAGAGTTCAGAGTCTTCAGTCCAGATCCTGGAATGTGGGAGTATTAAGACTAGTTTACTCCAGACCTGTCATAAATTGGGCAATTGTCACTTAGCTTTCTCTTAATGTCCTCCCTGAGTCCTGGTGGGTCCTGGTTTATGGCCCGGAGGTCATATAGATAACATGATGTTTGGGAAACTTCATCCTTGAGTCTTACCAGAGACTTGTTTATGGCAGGTACCATGGCTGTCCCCCACTTTAATTCTTTCTCAATGAAAGATGTACAATTATTCATCATCAGGCTCCTTATCACGCTACAACACAATGGTGGTCATGTTTTTGTTTCTGGTGTTACTACTTGGTGTAACTCGGGGGGAATTATTGTTCACAAGTAGTTTTGGTGGCACGGTTATTTGTTAACTTTATGACCTCAAATTTGTCTCGGAAAGATACTGACTTTAATTTTTACTCCCCTTCCATATCTATAGGCAGAATCATACAGTATTTAGGGGAGTGTGACTTTCTGTCTACCTTGGTCTTGGTACTTAATTTGGTGACCTCAGCCATTTTTGGTACTTTTTACACTCTCTTGCAACTGACAGTGTTATTTCCATCGTAACTACACTACAGTTTGCTAGTTTCAATACAAATGGGCTCAATAATCAGGAGTAACAAGCAGTGCACAGACATCAAGTGGATGTAGCGTTCATACAGGAATCCAATTTGATGAAGGAATCTAATTTGAATTTGAATGATGTCTCCCATTTTAGTAACTGACTATTATGTGGCTGCTTCGAGCTCTTTTACATCCAACACCAGAAGTTCTTTAGTGGTGTTGAGGCATACAGTACTCTCGCACTGATTGTATATTCTCTTCTGCCTCACTGATATCTGAAATTCACAGTACTGTAACTGGAGAGAAATTGACTGAATTAGAGCATAAACAAGTTTATTTTATTTACAGTGTAAAATTAACCATTGATGCAGTACGTTCTGAGCTGAACTCTTTGCTGAGACAGAGAGCAGAATTCTTAATATTACTATTTCAATGGCCCAAAGTACCAGCACCCCAGGCTTCAGAGGCAGCTGTGACGCCGTCTAGCAGTAGGATGAGAGTCTAGTACACCACACACACACACCACTGTCCCCCCTCAAAAGTTATTCCCCACTGTTTGTCATCATGCCTCTTTGCCACTTGTCAATACGAGTGCCATGGCATCGAACATAATGAGCCCGAAGCTCTGTGTGGAGATGGACTATGTTCACACACGTGTTTTGTACTATGCGCTGTTGTAGGCAAAGGAGGTATTAGAAATTTATCAAAAGTTGCAGGATTTTCTGCAGGATTTTCCACCATTGAATCAGGCTTTCACCATCTGAATGTTATGTTGTGAGAGAGAGGGACCCAAGGACCGTAGGAGTGGGAGAAGAAAGGAGTTTATTAAGGAAGGGCAGGGAGGTAAACAGGGCAGGCAGGTAGGCAGGCTGGGCAGGCAGGTAGGAGGACGGGCGGGCATGCAGGCAGGGCAGGCAGGCAAGTAGACA
>LKNJ01007388.1:0-15575 GCA_002120245.1 Maccullochella peelii
TCACACTGGAAACAACCTCCTGTGAGGAAATCTAATTAAAATTACATTTTTTGGTCAAACTCAGCAGTTCTCAGCCAGAGATGCAAAAAGTGGAGCGTTTCACACTGGAAACAAACTCTTGTGAGGAAATCTAAGTAAAACTAAGTTTTTTGGTCAAACTGAGCAGGTCTCAGCCAGAGGAGGTAAAAATGAATCTTTTCACTTTAAACAAGCAAATGTGATCAAAACTAAGTTTATTGCTCAAACTGAGCCAGAAAAACTAAAAATGAAGCATTTCACACTGGAAACAAACTCCTGTGAGGAAATCTAAGTAAAACTAAGTTTTTTGGTCAAACTAAGTAAGAGAAGCAAATAATGGAGCAATTCACATTGGAAACAACCTCCTGTGAGGAAATCTAAGTAAAAATAAGTTTTTTGGTCAAACTCAGCAATTGTCAGCCACAGAACGTCAAAATGAATCTTTTCACTTTAACCAAGCTACTTTGAGAAAAACCAAGTTTTTTGGTCAAACTGAGCCAGAGGGGCTTAAAGTGATGCATTTCACACTGGAAATAACCTCCTGTGAGGAAATATAATTAAAATTAGGTTTTTTGGTCAAACTGGATAGTTCTCAGCCACAGAGGCTTACAATGATGAATTTCACACTGTAAACAACCTCCTCTGAGGAAATCTAAGTAAAACTGAGTTTTTTGGTCAAACTGACCAGTTCTCAGCCAGAGGAGGTCAAAATGAATCTATTCCATTTAAATAAACTACTTTGAGAAAAAATACGTTTTTTGGTCAAACTATGCCAGAGAAGATTAAAATGATGCATTTCACACTGGAAACAACCTCCTCTGTGAAAATCTTATCAAAAGTAAGTATTTTTGGTCAAACTGAGTAGTTCTTAGCCACAGAAGCTTACAATGAAAAATTTCACACTGTAAACAACCTCCTCTGAGGAAATCTAAGTAAAACTAAGTTTTTTGGTCAAACTGACAAGTTCTAAGCCAGAGGAGGTCAAAATGAAACTTTTCATTTTAAACAAGCAAATGTGATCAAAACCAAGTTTATTGGTCAAACTGAGACAGAGAAGCAAAAAGTGGAGCATTTCAAACTGGAAAAAGCCTCCTGTCAGGAAATCTAAGTAAAACTAAGTTTTTTGGTCAAACTGAGTAATTCTCAGCCAGAGGAGGTCAAAATGAATGTTTTCACTTTAAACAAGCAAATGTGATCAAAATTAAGTTTATTTGTCAAACTGAGCCAGATAATGAAAATTTGGAGCATCTGACACTGGAAACAACCTCCATCTTAGAAATTTGAGTAAAACCAAGGTTTTTGGTCAAACTAAGTTGTTCTAAGACAGAAAAGAAAAAAATGGAGCATTTCACAGTGGAAACAACCTCCTGTGCGGAATTCTAAGTAAAGCTAACTTTTTTAGTCAAACAGAGAAGTTCTTGCCAAGAGAAGCTAAAAATGAATATTTTCACTTTACACAAGCAAATGTGATCAAAACTAAGTTTATTGGTCAAACTGAGCCAGAGAAGCTAAAGATGAAGCATTTGACACTGGAAACAACCTCCTGTGAGGAAGTCTGAGTAAAACTAAGTTTTTTCGTCAAACTGAGCAGTTCTAAGCCATAGAAGCAAAAAATGAAGCATTTCACACTGGAAACAACCTCCTGCGAGGAAATCTAAGTAAAACTAAGTTTTTTGGTCAAACTGAGCAGTTTTAAGCCAGAAGAGGTAAAAAAGAATCTTTTCACTTTACACAAGTAAATGTGATCAAAAATAAGTTCTTTGATCAAACTGAGCAGTTCTAAGCCAGAGAAGCTAAAAATGAATCTTTTCACCTTAAACACGCAAATGTGATCAAAACTAAGTTTATTGCTCAAACTGAGCCAGAAAAACTAAAAATGAAGCATTTCACCCTGTAAACAACCTCCTGTGAGGAAATCTAAGTAAAAATAAGTTTTTTGGTCAAACTGAGCAGCTCTAAGCAAGAGAAGCTAAAAATGGAGCATTTCAGAGTGTAAACAAGCTACTGCATGGAAATCTAAGTAAAACCTAGTTTTTTGGTCAAACTCAGCAATTTTAAGCCAGAGAAGCTAAAATTGAATCTTTTCACTGTAAACAAGCAATTGTGATCAAAACTAAGTTTTTTGGTCAAACTGAGAAGTTCTCAGCCAGAGAAGCAATAAATGGAGTATTTCACACTGTTAAACCAGGTCAAATGAGCAATTCTCGGCCAGAGAAGGTCAAAATGAATCTGTTCACATTAAACAAGCTACTGTGATCAAAACCAAGTTTTTTGATTAACCCTCATACATCATTATGGACATTTTTGTCCATTTGAGCAACTTTTTCCTCTTGATCTGGCCATCATCTTGGCTGTGTAAGTGCATATGGCGCAATTTTTTGTAAGAAAGTCTCTCTTTTGTGAACGAGCTGTTTTGATCAATATGATCTTATCTCAGCAAGTTAATCCTAAAGTGATGAATTACACTGTTTAGACACATACTGTGAAAAATTAACTTAAAACCGGCTATTTTGATCAGTATGATCAGAACTCAGCCAGATACGCGCAATTTAATGAATTACACTGTTTAGACACATACTGTGAAGAAATCAACTTAAAACGGGCTGTTTTGATCAATATGATCAGATCTCAGGAAGTTAATCATTAAGTGATGAATTACACTGTTTAGACACATACTGTGAAGAAATCAGCTTAAAACAGGCTGTTTTGATCAATATGATCAGATCTCANTCAGATTTAAAATTTACTACCCTCTTAAGTCATTTGAGGACAAAAATGTCCCATTAAGTCCCATTAAAACCACATTTTTTAATCTCATAGCCATTACAAAATATAATCATGCACTCTGTAATGTTAGGGTTTCATTTTTGAGAAAAATAGTAAAATTTGTCATTTTTACTGTTCACCACTAAAATCAGCCATTTCCCCATTATAGGCCTATGCATAAAATGCTTGTCATTTCATTGGTTTTTGTGCTTGTGTTATTGAGCTTAGTAGGCTATTTTAAGAAATTGTGTGTGTGTGTGTGTGTGTGTGTCTGTGTGTGTGTCTGTGTGTGGTTTGTGTGCCCGCACGCGCGCTCGCATGTGGAGATGAGTGGAGTTTAGACAGAGTTCAGTCCATCCAGCAGGACTTGCAGCATGGGATTTTGTGCTCTTTGCAAGTGAAGTTACCACACCTGATGCAACAGGTGTCAATTTTTTTTTTTTTCTTCCTGTGCACATCCAGCACATCCAACAATTACTATAATTACTGGGTGCTCCTTAGGAGTATAAATCATTGTCAGGGTTCGGGTCTTTGAAAGTTCGGGTCTTTGAAGTGAAGGTACTTCTGCAGTAAGTGAACAGCAAACAAGCTGATGAAAAGATTGCCAAATTTTATAAAATGCAAAAAATGATGATAGAATTTGGCTGAGGTAGTCTATAGGCTAATGTCGCTAATGTTTTTGCAAGAATAAAACACAATTTCTCAGCTGTTCTTTTTATACACACTTTCTCCGGTTTGTAAAGCATGTCCTTTTAAGATGCCAATTGTGCACTGAAGGACACCTCCTGGTGAGTCCTAGGGTTGGTGAGTGGTGCCATTAACCAGGGGGTCAGGACATATCCTCCATCTCCTAATAAAACAAGTCATTGTAGAAATAGAAGCCCACTGTTGCTGGAATTTATAATTACTCAAAGATGCGTACCAATGAGACATGCATCTCCAGCAGAACCTTGTTTAAGACACATACCTACAGAACTGTTTTATAAAATGTAGGAGTCGTGTGCACCTCCTGTGAAGCGGGAGACCACATTCAGAAGGTGGTTCTGGGAGTCGCATGAGTTGTACATTTGGGGACTGGTATTGCGTGCAGAGATATGAGAACGGATCTGGAGAGGGTTGCCTTAATGCGCAGTCTATTGTGCCAATGGTGAAGGGTAGACGAGCAATAGAATGGAATCCTCTCTTGACTGGGACCTGTTCTCCTGTTGTATAGGGGAATTTTATGTATTGTGTGACCAGTTGATTTATTCCATCCATGACTCGCAGGAGAGCGTGGCTGATGGATGCCTGTCTCCTAGCTCCCTCTGAAATGCCCCAGTGGCTAAAAGCCCAAGGTAGAGTACCTGCACGTGTGGTGGTACAGGGTTAAACCATCTGATATGGCTCTGCAGTGCTGGCTCCAAACTATTGCAAAGCCCCATGAGGACAGCTTTTGGTAGCCTAAAGTGTCGCAAGAGTTACTCGTCACACTCTGCAAATAGATCTGCAAAGTCCTGGAAGATGCGTTCCCTCCTCAGGGCATGATCTGCAACATCTTGCAGCAGCAGTAAATATGCCATTGTGCGAGCAGGCCAAGGGTGCAGAAATAGATCTACTTTGGGCCTATAAATCGTGTGATCAATCAGTGATTATTGGATGGCATGGTTCCCAATTAACATTGATTTATTTATTGGTTTATAAATCAATTTATATTGGTATTGGTTTATTTTATTTTTTTAAGACCATAATTCTTTGTAAAATAATGAAAATCATAAAAAAATATTATAAATGATAAAAAAAAATATACAACAGTAAAAAACACAATAACCAATTATTTTGCACAAACATGTCAGCACTCAAATGCGCTTAAGTGTGCTCTTGAGTGTGTGGAGGTTCGGTTCCTACCTAAGAAGAAATCCCAAAAAAGAAAACATTGGTGAATGTCAGAGTCTTCGTGAAAACTGCAAGTGGGTTTTAATAAGAAATTTATTTTTAAGAAAGGTTGGTGAATGAGGCCCAATGTTTGCATGTTGTTTTACCTCAATAAATTCAGCCATTGCTTGGCAGTGTTTAAACTGTGAATAGCTAAGGTCCCTCAATGAGCTACTGTCACAGAGCGACTCAGTGTCTGCACAGCCAGGGACACCTTCATCTTCTGGAAATCAAAATGCACATGTGTGTCTGTTACCTTGTTGGCAGCATGCAGTCCATCAGTTGATCCGGCCAGTGAGGCTGGTTATTGGACTGTAAGCCTGCAACAAATTCCATGCCGCTTGCCAACATGTGGCAAGCATCCATCATCACAAACACCCTCTCACCAGTCACTGGATGTGCAAAAAAGGTTTTTAAGGGCTCAAAAGGGTATGCCTTTAGCTGGCACCTAAGTTGGTTACACATGCTAAGATTGGCATGCCCATCCATTGTAACACACAACACTCTTATGCCACGCTCATGCAGTTCCTCCAACGCATGCAGAATTAGGACATTCTGTGAATCTGGTGACAGAGACTTAGTCAGGTAGCCTTCCAAAGTCAATGGGTTTCTTGAATGGGTTTTTGGTGAGATGACTTAAGCTTGTGTTAACCACAGACATCTAACATCATTTCAGAGATTTTCTCGTTTTGTTCTGCAACATAAAATACGTCAGTAAATACCCCACTTGTGATTTTCGAAGCTTTTACGTGTCTTAAAAAAGGCGGTTGCTAACAAGTGGCTAAATGAGAGTATATTGTCGGGGACATTAAACGTCATCACGCTGAACACAGAAACTCATCTGCTCACTAGTCCACCTTTACAGCCTTTTTGTGTTTATACTCGAGCTCTTGCAAACTGTTCTAACTCAAACTTTCCCAAAGCCTTTTGTAGAAGAGGTAAGCGCGCAAAATCTAATTACAAGTTAGAAACACAGTGGTGGTGACGTTGAAGTCATGCGACCGTGTTGTAGTTAATTTATAGCCTAATGTTAGCTTTTTTACATGTGGTGATTGCATTTACGCTTCAAAAATTATCTTGCTGAACAAAACGTGTAAGTATCATAAACCTTTGTTTGCCACAGAGCTTTTTTTCTACAATAATCCAAAATCCCATTGGCTTTTTGTCAAGGGTGGTGCAAACTTCCAGGTTGGCCTACGAGAATACATCATCCCTGCGAAGTGAACCAAGTTGTACTTGGTGAGAGTGGTTCTTTTTGTCGCTGTTCCCAAATTTCACTGCCTGCCCTAAATTCCCTTCACGTGAATAGTGAGACCCAGCCAGTTACAGTGTTGCATGAATTGCATTAAATGCAAGGCAACTTTATTGAAAGTAGTAAATTCCCTAACAAAGCAGATATGGCGACAGCTTGTGTATTGTTAACAATGCAGATCATTGACATTAGGTCTGTCATTACGAGTAATGTAGTACTGCTAAACCTGTATGGCTTTGTACTGATCTGACTGCACTAGTCTAACATGTGGTCCGGCTCCCACTATAACAAATGGGATGTATGCTTTGTGATGTGTTGTGTACAGGACAGTGCATTGCCTTTACCCATTCAGGTGACCATGTGATGCAATTACCTAGCAGTGGACAAGGATGCTTGCCCCAAACTGAAAAATATCCCATTCAGTTCATCCCTAGGATTGCTGACCAACACTGGCCTGGAGTAAAAATGAAGTTGCTTTGTGCTGGGCATTAGCTTGACCTGTTAAAAACAACATCTAGGTTTTATTATCTTGACTTGATCTAAATGCATGTCCAACCTAGCAAAGAATACCTTTTCACATTTTGGCCATATCATGTTGCCCCTGTTAAAACAAATTAGTCACAGCAGGAAGTAATGGCAGTATAAGCAAGGCCTTTAATTTAATTAACTCTTGATCAGTAAACATTGCACAAAGAGAATAAGTGTTTAAAACTGTGATGCCTCAATCAGTGTCAATCATGTAACCTGCACTCCCCTTTAACCATGTCTACAGCAACTGTAAGATTAAGTCATTTGAAAATCCACAGCGTACAAATGTACACACATTGTGTATAAATAAAAATACCTCAACCTCATTGTGAAACCTGCCGGTAACATTAACCCTAACCCTACACCAAATTTATCACACATGTGAGCAACTTAGCGGCACTTGTAAAAAACATAAACAATGACCAAAACATTAACACCCAAATGCTATTATATTCAAATAGCCAAAAAGTGCAAAGAGTGAAAATGTAGAGAATGTAGAAAAGGTGCAACGTGCACAAGACATTATGTTAAGAACAGAATAAGAAACAGGGAAAATAAAGCTTTAGAAGCAAGTGCTTTACCTAGGCTTTTGATTAACATTGTGGAACAACTTTCATCATTCAATGTCAAGGTGGTCCCCATAGAGCACAGAAGATACAGAAAGCATATTAATAGAGCAATTACAAGCTGAGAAATCTCTAGCAAACATGTGGACACACCTTAAACAAGACCAAATCCAGAGTTAACTGATCTCAGGCACCAGTTTTTAATAGTAACTGCAGCACAAGGTCTGGTAAAAAGGTAGATGTGCATTTTCTCTTGTGACAATTAAATTTTGAATGTAAAAAAAAAGCTAGACACTCTGGCTCTGCAACCTCTAATACTTACATGGATATGTTTACAATTGAGGACGGGGCAGCGTTCATGAGACTGATCTAACATTAACCAACTAACTCTAACTGATTCTAACTTTATTTAACAAAGGCAAAAATGGATGCGTGCTTGTTGGTTGTCACATTCTACATTAACGCATCTAACTAGCCTGACAGGGGCTAAAATTGTAACGATAAGCCTGTCTTTCTCATTTATTAAAAAGAAAAAATATTAAAGAGGGCCAAACAATACCTGTGTATTTAGCTGGTCCTCAGCCTCTCTCTGGAACATGAGTGGGACAATGTCCTCTCTGGGTTTAAGTAATTTATTCCATCTCCTCTTCTGTAAGGAGCACTGTGTCTTTCTTTAGCTATGAGAAAATATCAATCCTTTCATGTCAAAGGTACTTAACATATGATCCAAAAACATGAGGACTACAACTGAACGTGAGTGTCCAAAAGAAAATGGTGTTTAAAAAATACAGCACAACAGCTGTACTCACCAACTGTATTGTATCCCTGTGGTCAAGATCAGGACAATCCTGCAATGTCAGAAGAGATGCTGGCGTGTCCGTTGGCATGTAACGAGCAAACACACATGCATATTCCACTCACGTTGCACATTTCATGAGGAGGAGCTGTTTGAGTTCAAATTTTTGATTAGATTCCACCCATTCTACAAACTTACCTACTGCAGCTCTATTTATCTTTGTTATGTGTTGGAAAAGCTATATTAGGTCTTGGGTATTGGCTAAAGAAGCCTACCTGTCAACACACTCACTGACATGGATGACAAGCACTGAACCTGAAACTTTTTCCTGGCAAACTGGACAAACCTTTGAGGATGGTAGGTTTAAGAAAAGTGTCAAATATACAAGAATAACAAGCATGCAAGTTGAACATTTTACAGAATGTTATACCATGAAAAAACCAAACCTCGTAACTGCCAACTATTTGGGAGGTGTCCTCCTCCACTTCCTTCTCCAAATCTATCACTTCCTGTCTGTTTGTCTGATTACCAAATGTAAAGACACAAACACGTCAATAGGGATAACTGATAGCTCAAAAAGTAATCAAGGTGTTTCTGCAAATGACAGTGTGTGTTCCCTCACATTGTCACTGTTGAAATTCCAAAATTTCCTTCACTTATCCTTTATGCCTTTTCTGATATCCATGACAACCTTCATGCATTATATATTTTTTTTACTTCAAAGTCAACCCTGACTCCCCACCGTCAGTAAGAATCTATCAGTACACATAACATATTCTTGCAGGTGAGTCTAAATGTTCAGGCCAGCTAATGGAAAGAAGAGTAAAGAGTAAGAGACAAAAGAACCTAAACCTTTGACCTGTCATAAAACAAATTAACCCCTTAAATGGAAATTTAAGGTAAAATCAGAGTTAAGTATCTGCAAGGATAGAATTCCTTTTTTCCATATTGCACAATACTACCACATACAGTATATATTTTGTGTCTGCTGGCTGCAGCTACATCACACTTATGTTGAGTAAAATATTCAAACCCAAGATGACATTGTTTTATGGCTGCACCATCCAATAGAAAATATATACAGTACATGTCTTGTGCATGATTTCCCTGGACATATAAGGGATTTTGAAACGTTAAGATCTCTACTTGAATTTAAAATACAGTTCTGTGAGTTTGAACAAAGCTGCACTGCACAGCGATGACTAACCCACCAACGGGAGTGGCAGAGTTGAAGAGGTTAAATCAAATTGAATCTAATTGCATAAAGGAAAGCAGACTCACTTATTGCATGTGTCTCATAAGACATAGACACAAATGTACACCCCCTTATTCAACAATGATGTCTGATCTTGAAAACTGTATTGTTTGCAGGTTTTCTTTATGTATGCAGTAGTTGGCTTGTGGTACAACCTTATGGACACTCTCCTCTGGCAAGGCTGCCTCCTCCCAAGGCCAGCCTGTGCATGGAGCAGTTCATTACTTCCCCTTGGAGTAATGGTTGATGGTGAAGGAATCAAATAAAACTGTAAATTTGTAGTTTTTACTTGGATACTTGAATAAGTAAATCGAGCACAGACAAGCTAGTTGTATAAAAGGCTGAATTCTAAACAGTACCAAAAGGCCTATACAGAGATCCTTACCCTGTATAGTCTTGACCCCATGGCCCAAAAATTCTTAGGTATCATTTGGTATCATTTATATCTTTCTGAAATGCATCCATTACACCTGGAACAATTGTTTGTCATAGGCTATTGAAAAGGCAACTATGGGAGCTGCTGGTGTAGCCTGTTGTGTTCTTGGCTGAGGTATGGTGAATGTATATAGCTTATAAATGAAAATGAACTTTGTTAATCTCACACTTTGCTATATTGTTGGACACATATAGGCAAGTACTCTGAATAATGTTTTAATGAAATCTTCAAATAAGAGTTAAAAAAAACCGATTGATCTATGGATCACTTTTTGCTTTGGTTCTTGCACACATTATATCCCACAGGCCTACCTAAATGAATATTTCTGGCTATGCTACTGGATCAAACCATCACAATCAGTGATTTCATGCTGGCACAGGTGCTTTATAGGTAAACTGTAGGCCTTGGATGGTGTGTCTTAAAGAAGTATCCACTTAAACCAAGGTTGCAACGTAACTATATGATATAAATGGACCAGTGAACAGAGAGCCACATCTTTGCTCCTATCCCTGCCTCCTGCCTGTGCAGTCTGTCATTCAGATCCTGATCCAGCTTCACTCCTGTCTCTGCATCTCAGTCAGTGATTGTGGATGATTAGGATTCCCTTTGGATTGGTGGTTGGACATCCCTTTGGCAGAGTGTGGGCACTGTAACCATGACAACTGCCAGCCTTAGTGAAAAGTGATTGGGTAAGCCTCTGCCAGCCAGTGCAGTGGTTACACATGCTCTGGGGTCTGTGGAATCCCTCTGTGCCACAGCAAAACATCTCATATCAGCTGTAGAATTACTGGAAACATACTGGTAACCACCAATTATACCAGATCAGTGACTGAATACTAACATACCAAAGCATCACCTCGTTAGCAACAGCAGAGTCTGTTCATTGCATTAAAATCCCTTTAAAACCTTTATTATAAGACTAACATGCATGTGTGTGGAATGAGTTATTTCAATAAAACTGATTTGTTTATCTAAACTTTATTTACCGCCCCAACCCACAGAAAACGGAGGATGTTTTCTTAGTTGCCCAAAATTGCAGTGTGCTGCTCTGATGAATTACCGTAAAGGAAACAAATGATATAAAATAAATACCTGCTGAGCTGAATCAAACAGAACTTTATCTCATGATCGATCAATCTACTTACGAGATAGTGTTCTCAGATCAACAGTTAGCTCCCTCCATTAAATATGTTGCATTTGCCATGTGAATTATCATCTCTGCTAATCATTGAATCTTAATACTTTCTAATTGTTTAGAAAATATTCTAAACAACAAAGCGGTCCTCTAATATGACTACTGACATTCTTTGGTTTTTGTTAATGAAACTTGCCTACAAACAGAGCTGTAGTCATGACCTGCTGTATTCTCTTAGTATATTCCTGTGAAGGTGCACCACCACTAATGACAGAAGAAATTATTAAACTATGAAATATATTAACAGTACAGCTGCCAAAAATGTGTGTTTTTGGATTGGACCAGTGAAGCTATGAAGGATCTAAGTGTGTGCTTGAACTGTACAGACTGGGATGTTTTCAGGACTGCTACCAATAGTCTGGATGAGTTCATAGAGGCTGAGACGTCCTACGTCAGCTTCTGTGAGGACTGCTGTGTGCCATCATGCACCAGGGTGAGTTACAACAATGACAAACCCTGGTTCACAGCTAAACTCAGACAGCTAAGGTTGGAAAAGGAAGAAGCGTTTAGGAATGGGGACAGGTACAGAGTCAAAGTACAGGTTTAGCAAGGCGGTGAGAGAGGCTAAACGACTGTACTCTGAGAAACTACAACTCCAGTTGCACCTCCAGTCATCAATCAATCAATCAAACTTTATTTGTATAGCACCTTTCATACAGATAAGTGCAGTTCAAAGTGCTTCACAGATGATACGATAAAAAGACAGAACAAGTGTATAACATAAAAACCACAGGAACCAAAAAACAATTGAAGAATTTTGAGACCAATGCACACACACACGAAAAACCCCCAAACAAAACAACTTAAAAGACTAATAAAGAGAAATTAAGAAGATAAATAGAGTTAAATAAAAGCTAGACTAAAAACTAGATAAAATAGATTAAAAAGAAAAAAATAAGATTTTACCACAGAAATACATTAAAGTAGTTAATTAAAATAAAGTAAGTAATGTCTATAAAACATTATTAATCAAAAGTCAGGCTGAAGAGGTAGGTTTTAAGTTTACGTTTTAAGATTTCCACACCTCCAGCTGCCCTCAGATCCTCAGGCAGACTGTTCAAGCGGCTCGGAGCATAAAAGCTAAAAGCTGCCTCACCAAAGCTTTTAGTCCTGCACTTTGGAACAACTAGCAGACTTGTGCCGGAGGACCTGAGGGGCCGTACTGGTTCGTACACCGTAAGCATGTGAGACATATATGCTGGTGCAAGACCATGAAGTGCTTTAAAAACAAGTAAAAGAATTTTCAAATCAATACGGAAACTGACAGGCAGCCAATGTAAGGACTTTAAAACGGGTGTAATGTGTTCTCTCCTTCTGGTCTTGTTCAGCACTCGGGCCGCCGAGTTTTGAATCAGCTGTTGCTGATTTATAACTTTTTTGGGTAGACCAGATAGGAGAGCATTACAGTAATCCAGCCTGCTCAATATAAAAGCGTGCATTAGTCTCTCTGTGTCACTCAGAGAGAGAAATGGTCACACTTTAGCAATATTTTTAAGGTGATAAAAAGCAGATTTGGTCACAAACCCCATACGAGCCTTAAAGTTTAGATCTGAATCAAAGACTAAACCAAGGTTTCCTGCTTGTTTGCTTGGGGTAAGTCCAAGGGAATTTAATTTTGCGACCAGTTTCTGTCTCTGAGCTTTAGAACCTACGACTAAAATTTCAGTTTTATCCTGGTTGAGCAGTAAAAGGTTTTGTGACATCCATACATTAATATCTAATATACATTTAAAAAGGGAATCAATTGGTCCTGTGTCATCAGGAGACACGGCCACATAAAGTTGTGTATCATTGGCATAACTATGGAAAGATGACACATAATGCCATCTCACCATCCCCAGATATATAGAGTAGCTGATTTTGCAAGCAGAATTCGACACATTACTAGCAGACCAGGTTACTGAACTGCTTATCAAGTCCAGGAGCACCTACTACAAACAAGGTGATAAGGCCAGTAAATCATTAGCTCACAAGTTATGTCAAGTATCAGCATCTCACCAGATTCCTAAAATTCGCACTCCGTCTGGGATATCATTGGACCTGAGAGAGATCAATGATGAGTTCAGGAGTTTTTATCAATCTTTATATACTTCTGAAAGTGAAGATGATATATTGAAATTAGATGATTTCTTCCATTCCCTTGCTGTACCTCTAATCAATTATGACTTGGTTAAAGAATTAGAGCAACCAATCACAGTTGAGGAGCTCTCTAATGCTGTCAAATCCCTTCAATCCAGGAGAAGTCCGGGCCCTGATGGCTACACAGCAGAGTTTTATAAAAAGTTTTTTCCTAAACTTGCCCCTATTCTAATTGAAATGTACAACGACGCATTTGTAAATGGTACTCTACCAGACTCTCACTCAAGCAATGACCCCCTTGAATGTGCATCCTACCGCCCAATTAGTCTCTTGAATGTTGACTATAAAATTCTTGCCAAACTTCTGGCAACACGCCTGGAAACAGTTCTCCCATCTATTATCTCCCCTGATCAAACAGGATTTATCAAAAATAGGCAATCATTCTTCAATATTTGACGGTTATTTAATATTATATATAACCCTTCTGCTACTAACGCCTCTGAGGCCGTTATATCCCTAGATGCGGAGAAGGCATTCGATAGAGTGGAATGGAGATACCTCTTCTACACTCTAAACAAATTTGGTTTTGGCCCCATATTCACCACTTGGATGAGACTCCTATACTCATCCCCTCAAGCTTCTGTCAGGACTAATAACTCTCAATCGGATTGCTTTCCTCTACAACGGTCAACATGCCAGGGTTGTCCTTTAAGTCCCTTGTTGTTTGCTCTTGCCATAGAACCCCTTGCCATAGCACTTCGCTCCAATCCCCTTATCAAAGGTATAGTCAGATATGGTTACGAACATAGGGTGTCTTTGTATGTGGACGATTTACTCTTATATGTATCAGACCTCTGTGTCTCTGTCCCCACTGCCCTTGCCACTATTGCATCCTTCGGTCGCCCATCGGTATAGATTGAACCTCAACAAAAGTGAACTGATGCCGCTTAACACGGCTGTAAAGGCTTTCCCGTTACATACCTTGTCGTTCAAAATTGCCCACAGTAGTTTTATCTATCTTGGGGTGCAGATCACTGATAGTTTTGAAAATCTTTTTCAGGCCAATTTTGCACCTCTTTTAACCCTTACCAGGGACGATTTGGAACGCTGGTCTTTGCTACACCTCCCTTTAGCCGCAAGAATTAACTCTATCAAAATGAACACTCTTCCCAAATTCTTATATATTTATCAGTGCTTACCAATTTTTCTTCCCAATTCATTTTTTAAAAAGATCGACAGCCTAATTCTATCCTTTGTATGGGATAAAAAGACTCCTAGGATACGAAAACAGCTTTTGCAGAGGCCGAAACCGAATGGAGGTCTAGCACTACCAGACTTCAGTACTGGTTGCAGAGCAAAGAAATATCCCCACCCCCAATTTGGTTAGAGATGGAGGCCGCCTCATCTATGCTGGCATCATTGTCTTCCCTTGCTCACTCCTCCATTACAGGCCCTTACTCCTCCTTCACTAAGAACATATGTGTCAAGACAACCCTGAAGATCTGGAATCAATTTAGAAGTCACTTTGGGTTTCAGATAACCTCTCTCGCTGATAATGTTTTCCTTACATGGTCTAATCTCGGTATTAAAAGGTTTAGGGATCTCTACATTAACAATACATTTATGACCTTCGAGCAATTATCCGCTAAATTTGGTCTCCCCCGGCATAATTTCTTCAGATTTCTACAGATCCGGAGTTACGTCTGCAACTTTGACCCTTAGATCTCCACCCTTCCCTGTGAAGCTCATTTCGACACGTTCCTTACCCCGCATCCCACTCTGAAAGGCTCCTTGTCAATAATCTTTAGTCAAATCTCTTCTCTACGGACCACTCCATTAACCAACATTAAATCCTCATGGGAGGAGGAATTAGGCAAGGAAAAACCTGATGTTTTGTGGGAGGGGGCGCAGAAAAGGGTACATTCCTCCTCTGTTTGCGCCTGACATGGTTTCATCCATAGGGCTTACTGGACCAGAGTAAAACTGTCCAAAATTTACAAAGATGTCAACCCTAACTGTATAAGGTGCAACCAGTCTCCTGCTAATCATGTTCATATGTTTTGGTCTTGTTCACCTCTTGTTAATTTCTGGAAAGATATTTTTAACACGCTTTCAGAAATAAGCGGTACACAGATTGAACCTGACCCTTTCATTGCAATTTTTGGAGTCTCCCCAACTGCATGACATTTGACCAAGGTGACTAGGGACGTCATCGCCTTGGTCACTTTGCTCAGATGGAAGTCCTCGGATCCTCCCTCTCATGCTCTTTGGATTAAAACAGTTCTGAACTGCATATACTGCAAAAAAGGAATTTCAAGAAAGTAAAAAAAATCCTTGTTTCTAGTAAATTAGTTTTATTTTTTTGTCTAAAAAGATAAATAATTTTGTTAAGCATGTTTTGCATTAGAAAAGTAATCTAATTTTACAAAAATATATCTAGCTTTGTCTTAATAAGATATTCCAGCTAATTTTGAGCTAGATTTAACTAGTAACAAGCTACAACAATGGTTTCCATGATGTTCCAGCAGAGGAACAAGATTGTTTTTCTTATTTTAAGAGCAAGACCACTTGCATAACTTCTCAATTTAAGAATCTTATAAAATGACACCATTGTTCATCTATTTTTATTCATTGTCAACAACAGCTGCTGCTTCACATTTCATATTATTACTTTTAAAGAACCGCGGTCTGGTCTACACAAATTATGAATGACCGTGCTGAACAAAAATTGCATGGCTCACATACACATGAAAATTGAAAATACAGTTTAACA
>LKNJ01007389.1:712-17717 GCA_002120245.1 Maccullochella peelii
ACACACACACAGAGAGCAGTCACGCGCACAAACAAACTTTGTGGCAGAAGTTTTAAAAAAAGTACGTTTCCGGTCATAATTTTCAAAGTAAAAGCTTGATTTATAACTAGTGCTGAAAGTACAAAAAGCTTAATGTAAGGAGGACTCTGCTGCCGGATGTTGGGAAATGTATTGATTTGTAGACGTGAAAGGTCAGTTTGACCTTGGAAACAGCAGTTTGACAAAAAACAAATACTCAAGGTGTCCCCAGAGTCTTTTTTCCGAACTTTCCTACGCTTCTCACGGTCTTCAGTGTGTCACAGACTCTGTGTGTGAGCGGTAAATAGCGTTGATTCTCCTTATTATTATTATTATTATTATTATTACTGTGGTCCTGAATCTGAATATGTTTCGCTCTATTTGTGAAGCTACTTTTATTTTCAAAAACTATAGAAGTCGCTTGACTTCCTGTTATGTCTGGCTGTCTGGTTAGCATGACACAGCCCCCTCCCCCCAGATGACTCTCAGTGAGTGTGCAGACAGACAGTCTGGACCAGACGGAGGACACACAGACCGACAGCCAGCCGGTCTCACCGTCACAGGCAGCGGATCACAGCCGAGCGGAGAGAGCCGAGGCCCGGTGAGTGGAGCAGACTCAGCCCGCTGAGGGTTCGTTCTGTTCGGCTGATTTTATATCTGACAACTGTTGATGCAGCAGCGACTGTCTCTCTGCCCGCCCGTCTGTCCGCCTGTCTGTCTGTCTCTCCGCCTGTCTGTCTACCAACCTGTCTGAGTGTCTGCAAGTCAAACTGAAGCCGCTGAGCAGCTGCAGTGGACATTACATGATCAATCAATCAGTCAATCAATAGAAAATGAATCAGTGACTTTGTTTGATGATGGCTGATGGTCAGACTAAACAAGCAGTTCGATGACATCACTGACAACTAAATATGGACAATTGATGTCATTATATAATAATTTAATCAAAAGATGAATTGATTAATCATTAATAGAGTATCTGTGAGGAGAAATCAGATGATTGATCAGAGACGTGATGCAACGGAGTGAAAGTGAAAACGGGCCTGATCCAGATGGAGGGCTGTATTTATAGGACAGAGTTCGTTTGTTGATATTGATCACTGATCACTGATTATTAGAGTCTGCAGATATCAATAAGATCACGTCTTGTTCCTGAGTTCCTCTCTTACTGCACTGTTACTGTTAATTATAAAAATGAATTAAACAAGTAATCAATGATCTAAATGAATGCAGAGATGATCATGATGCCCCCCCCAGGTGACCATGTCGGTGCTCGGCCCCCCGGCCTCCAGCAGCAGCGCTGACGCCTGCCTCAGCATCGTCCACAGCCTGATGTGCCACCGGCAAGGCGCCGAGAACGAGGGCTTCGCCAAGCGGGCCATCGAGAGTCTGGTGAAGAAGCTGAAGGAGAAGAAGGATGAGCTGGACTCGCTCATCACCGCCGTCACCACCAACGGCGTACATCCCAGCAAGTGTGTCACCATCCAGAGGACGCTGGACGGACGGCTGCAGGTAGGGACGCTTGCAGTCAGACTGCATGACAACACATAGATAGTACAGAGGCCCGAGGTGACACAGGAAGTGATTGATGTCACAACACTAATGTGTGAAGATAAGTATGTTTGTTTTCATTCAGTCAGAAACTCGAATGGAAACAAACTGATGTAAAAAGATAAAAAGAGCAGAAACAGCTGTTTGTGGATAAAAGCAGAAGCAGAGTTGATGAATAAATGCTGCTGTAAATGAAGCCTGCGAGTCAAAGTGAAGGGCTGAAAGCATCAGCTGTGTGTGGCGCGATGAGGAGGCTGTGACCTTCCTCACATGAAAATGACAATGAATAACGTCTTCTTCTTCTGTGGTGGTTTAATGTTCCTTACATTAACCAGCAGAGAGTTTCATTTAAAGCTGCAACGATTAGTCGATTCATTGATTAGTCAATCAAAAGAAACTATTTTCATAATCCATCATTTGTCATTTTTCAAGCAAAAATTTTAAACATCTGCTGGTTCCTGAAAGCAGCTGAAGTGGAAGTTGTGAGTTAGAAGAATTCTTGTAGGTGAAGACCTGAAAGGATGTGAAGTGTCAGTTAGGAAGCTGTGTGCAGACAGGTGATCTGAGGTGAATCTTGGTTAAACCAGGTTCATAAAGCTGTTCTTTATCATCTGACGACGAATAAACTGTCTCCTCCTCATCTTCTCCTGTCAGTTTCTTTTTATTCTGTGAGACTGTGAGTGTGTTGAACCGTCACGGAGTCTTTATTCTATAACATGTGCAGGTTCATTTCACTTCCCCTCCATAACCCTCACCTCCCCCTACACCTGGTGAACAGTCACATGATCATGTCCTTTGGGTCGTATGTTTATGTCTCCGATATTCAGTCACAGTTTTCTGTGTTTCCTGTCTGTGCAGCTCTTGATAATAAAAGTGCAGTGGAACAAAGTGTGTCAGAACAGCAGACTGGGTGTGGTCTCAGACTGCCAGACAGTAATTATCAGACCAGAGGATGTAAACATGGATCACACTTCAGACTGCTCACGATTCATGTTCAGCAGAACCACCTCAAGAACCCCAAACCTTTTTAAGGACTGACGTGACCTCTAAGGCCACTAGCGCCTCTTAAACAGCCACTACAGTCTCCTCAGATACACCTGAAACCTTTTCAAGAACCACTGAAACTACCTCAAGACCCCATGAAAACCTCATTCAGAACCCTGAAACCCTCTCAACAACCCTCTGGACCGTCTCAGGATCCTATGGAACTGCTAAGGAAAGCTTCTCTAGAACCATAAACTAACTCTGAAACCTTAAATCCTGTCAGTAACTTGTTGGACAATTTATTATCCAGTGAAACCTCCTAATAACCACCTGAAACCTTTCCACAAACCCCTGCACGCCCCAGGAACCGCATTCCACCCCGTAGCTTCATAAGAGCCCTTTCTACCTGCTCAAAAACCCCAGACCCTTCTCGAGGAACCGCAAAGCCCTTTGAAGACTGCCTGGAACCTCAGTAAAAATCCTCAAACCCAATCCATAAAGAATCCCTAAAGAACCCTTGGTTTGTTGGTAGAGTTTCAATGTTTTACATCCAAACATTGAAACTCTAGAACCTCATTGAGTACCCCTGGAACCTCTTCAAAGTCCTGGAACCTCCTCTAGTAGAACCATTTGACACTGCCCCCAAAAGCCAGACACTTGTCAAGGACCTGCAAAACCTTTAAAAAACGGCCTGTAGTCTCCTTAAGAACCCTATAACCAACAGGTATAACCCTCCATAACTTCCTCAAGAAGTCATGTGTCCTGAAGAACTTGTGGATCCTCGTCAAGAACCAATGAAATCTTTAAAAGGATGAAAGGAACCCCCCCAAAAAACTGGAACCTTCAAACGTCTTAACAGTAACACAGAAAAACTGATATAACGGTGTCACATCGAGCAAACAGACTGAAGACTGTGAGGAGGAGGAGGAGGAGGAGGAAGGGCAGGCTGGCTTGTTTTGTCTGAAACACAGGAAAGGGGCCGGGTTAAGTTAAGCCAGACAGTGTGTGTGTGTGTGCAGACAGACGGGAATGTGTACACGTCTAGGTCTTGGATCTCGTACCACAGAGTTTCTACACTGTAAAAACAAAAAAACGGATCTGTTACTGAGTCCTAAAATCTGATTTTTGTTTAAAACACAAGACTTTCAAATTATGAGGAGCTGAAGTGTTTTTCCTCATTCTGGACGGATCTCAGTGTTACTGAACATAGAAACTCAGGACTCTCCAGGACTCTCCAGGACTCTCCATGACTTTGAGTCCCAGCAGCTGTGCATAAAGTCCTTCCTGAGTCCTCGTAACTGGTCTCTAACAGATTCACTAAACCAGGTCGCACCATTAAACTTCAGAAACGTTTCAGCTGGTAAAGACTTCAGTGACGTGTTAATCTGTTGCTAGGAAACATCTGTAGCACCGTCCAATCAGGAGCAACTCTGTAAACAGGAAGTCACTGTAGCATCACAAGCTAGCATAGCTTCTAAACATGACAGATTTAGAGGCTAAAAGATAAATCTTAGTTTTATTTCTGTCTGAACATGAAGAGTGTTTCAGCAGGAAACATTTGGTTATGCTAAGCTAACTGATGCTATTCACTCATGTTGTGTTATTTTAGTGAAATGTGATTTAAACTCTTCAGACTGACGTCATTATTAAACAGCATTGATCCAGTTTCAGGTCGGAGACGTCGACCGTCCTCCAGATTACCTGTTACTGTAACGGCTCAGATATTAGCATGCTAACATTAGCTTTGGTTCAGTTAGCTAACAACAGCTCCACCTGCAGCTAGCGCCTGTAAATATTTAGTAACAGCTAGTTATTGATCTGCAACCTGTTTTAATTTAGTGAAGATGAAAGTGAACTTAGTGAACGCTGACGTAAGAACAGCTGCGGAAACCACCATACAGGTTCCTGTTCTGACCACCAGTACCTCTCTAAGTACTGAAATACCTGTGAACCCCAGCTACTGTTGCCATGGAGACGAAGCACAAAACGCATCGCCATGGTTACTGAATTCATCCCATTCAACAGATTCAAGCTGCTGAATGTTGTTTAGCTTCAGCTAACTGTTAGCAGCCAACACAACAGAATGTGAAGCTCTGTGATTGGATGTTTGTTAGTGAAATGCACCTTGGGAGTCATAGTTTACTGAAAATGAAGCTGACTTGTTGAGACGTGTGTGTGTGTGTGTGTGTGTGTGTGTGTGTTTTGTCTGCAGTCTTATCCCTGCCCTTCACCTGTGCACACAGAACACACTGCTCTGATAGGCTGCTTCAGTGTGTGTGTGTGTGTGTGTGTGTGTGTGTGTGTGTGTGTGTGTGTGACTCCTTACACACGTAAACCTGATCCAGTCAGGTGACGCTATTTCACCTGTTTATGATTCAAATCAACTTGTTTAACAAATGTTCTCGATTTCAGTGTTTTCTACAAAGTTCAAAACACACAAAGGTGATTTTTTGCAGCGTGTTGAGGTCTGACTGTCTCACACACACACACACACACACGTGAGGTCAGACATGATGTCATGGTCGTGGTCATCACCTGGTACACACACACACACACAGACAGTGTTTCCGTGGTAACCTCTGCTCACCATGACTCAGTTTATTCTTACAGAGTTTATTTAAATTTCCATGGAGGATGTTTCCTCTCTGACTGCCTGTCTGTCTGCCTGTCTGTCTGTCTCTCACCTGTCTGTTAAACTTACTGTCTGTCTTTCACCTGAATCAGAATCAGATTTATTGCCAAGTAGGTTTTCACATACAAGGAATTTGCTTTGGTGTATTGGTGCATACATAAGCAAGAAAAATACCTGTCTGTCTCTCACCCGTCTTTCTGTCTGTCTCTCACCCGTCTGTCTGCAGGTGGCAGGTAGGAAAGGCTTCCCTCATGTGATCTACGCCCGTCTGTGGCGTTGGCCCGACCTCCATAAGAACGAGCTGAAACACGTGAAGTTCTGTCAGTTTGCGTTCGACCTGAAGTACGACAGCGTGTGTGTGAACCCCTACCACTACGAGAGGGTGGCGTCCCCCGCCCCCGCAGGTAAACATACACACCTTCATAGTACTGTAATAACATACAGGTTGACACAGTGTTCATGCTGGCACAGGACAGCCTTTGGATCAGTTATCATGTTAGCTCACTTATGTTTTTATTTATGGTGCTTAGAGGGAGTATGCTAATGTTTGCTAGCATGCTAAAACTTGGCTGATGTTTGAATATGGTAACATTAGCATAACATATCTGGCAAACTAACATTTGCTTGTTGCCAAGTTAGCATGCTAACAAAAAAATAGCGCATAAGGCTAATTGGAATATGCTGTAGTATTGGAGGTACAGAAGAAGTATTCACAAGAAGTCAAGTTTCTGTCTTTATTTCTATTCTTATTTTTATTTGATGAATTTCTAATGATTTGTTTTGTACTTTTCTCCGTTGATCTGTGATTGTTTCTTGTCTATTGTTTGATGCCTATCACGCTCCTCGTCCCGCCCCCTGTCTTCCTTCAGGTCCTCAGTCTCTGATAAAGGAGGAGTACATGCAGGACTGTCTGCAGATCGACCTGCCCCCCCACACCGACCCCTACAACCAGCCCCGCCCTGTCAGCATGTATCCCAGCATGCCCCTCTCTCCTCCAGGTCAGACTGTCAATCGGATGTACTTGACTTGATATTTACATCAGGCGTGGTGTCTCCTGACGTCCTGCTGTGTCTCCTGCAGGCAGCAGCTCCATGACGGCTGCAGCGCTGTCCGCCGGCTGCGGTCGGAGCGGGGGGGGTGTCGGGGGTGTCAGTGTTGGCGGCGAGGGCCCCGGCCTCCTTCAGATCGCCCTGCCTCAGAACCACGGAGGCCACGCCTCCCCACCGCACCCGAACCCCCCTCACACCCCCCAGCCTCCTCACCCTCCCACCCCCACCTCCCCACACCCGCATAGCCCCGAGTACAGCAGCCCCCCCAAAACTGGTACTGTACCTGTACTGCTACACACACCTGTACTAGCAGTACAAATGGTAGTATATATGATAGTATTATTAGCAATATCAGATCAATATCAGCAGTAGTAGCAGTAGGATAGTAGAAGTAACAGTAGTAATAACAGTAGTAGTAGAACCAGAAGTAATAGTAGTGATATGAGACAAATTCTGACCTGTGTCCTGTGTCTCTGCAGCCACCTGGCCAGGTAACAGCCCCACGGGACCTCAACAAAGTGGGCGGGGCCACCAGCAGCCTCCATTACATCATCATCACCACGCCCCCAACACTCACTTCTGTATGACATCATGTGGCCATCAAATATCAAACTAAAGTACTGCAGTAGTAGTACTTTACTGTAGTACTGTGCAGTGGTAGATCGTACTGAGTCTAAGTATTTGTTCCTGCAGGGTCACAACATCACAGTACTGCTCCATACCCACAGCCAGTGTCCAACCACCCAGGTCTGTCCCACTCTGTCCCCTGTCTCTCTGTCTCTGGTAGACTGTCTCACTTTGTCCCGTCTCTCTGTCTCTGGTAGACTGTCTCACTCTGTCCTCTGTCTCTCAGGTCCAGAGTTCTGGTGCTCCATCTCGTACTTTGAGTTGGACGTTCAGGTCGGGGAGATGTTCAAGGTCCAGTCCAGCTGTCCTCTGGTGACGGTGGACGGTTATGTGGATCCTTCAGGAGGAGACCGTTTCTGTTTGGGACAGCTGAGTAACGTCCACCGCACTGCCACCAGCCACCGCGCCAGGTGACCAGTGAGACCAGTAGCAGTAGTGGTGGTAGCAGGTGGAGGTGTATGTAGTGATGACAGTGAGGGAGAAACTTACAGGTGTCTCTGTTATTGTGTCTCCTTCCTTTGTCTCTTATGTACATTTATTGACTTCTTGACCTTCGTTCTTCCTCTTCGTTCTTCTCTCCAGGCTGCACATCGGGCGGGGAGTTCAGCTGGAGTGTCGGGGGGAGGGCGACATCTGGATGCGGTGCCTTAGCGACCACTCAGTGTTCGTCCAGAGTTTCTACCTGGACCGTGAGGCGGGCCGAGCACCGGGGGACGGAGTTCACAAGATCTATCCCGGAGCTTATATCAAGGTGGGTGTGTGGACATGCAGACGACACTGTACTGTGCGTCTCTGTAGACCACATCAAGTCTGTAGACCACATCAAGTCTGTAGACCACATTGAGACATCAAGAACCACCACGAATGAGCCGTCAGCAGCTCCTGGTTGTAGCGTCTCCACAGATGCACAGACCCCATCACTGGATCACTGTGATACTGAAGAGAAGCTACAAACAGCTTCTGCAGCCTCTTTGTTCTTTCTGGACGTCAGAGATGATGATCTCCTCGGGACATGAAGTGTCACTGAATCATTCAACATGAGTTTCAGGTCTGTGGGTTCAGGTCTGTGGGTTCAGGTCTGAGGGTTCAGGTCTGACTCAGTCAGGACTCTGAGGAGGTGGGGGGGGGGGTGCAGCAGTCAGTCTCTGAGTGTTTTAAAGGCTCGTACTCTCCGTCAGCTGCGAGTCGCTGCTGCAGCTCCACCTGCTGACAAGCTACAATAACTAGCTTGCTGTTGCACCTGTCCCCACTAATAAAGTACTTACTTATTCAAAATGCCATTGTTTTGATATGAAGAAGCTGTCTGTCTCTCGCCTGTCTGTCTGCAGGTGTTTGACCTGAGGCAGTGCCACAGACAGATGCAGCAGCAGGCGGCAGCAGCTCAGGCAGCAGCGGTGACTCAGGCGGCAGCGGTTGTCGGTGCGATTCCCGGGCCCAACAGCGTGGGGGGGATCGCCCCTGCTGTCAGTGAGTATCACCTGTCTCTCTCTCTCTGTCTCTCTCTCCAACCTGACAGGAACCTGCGTGTCAGTTGAGTGAAGGCGTGACTTCCTGTCTCCCTCCAGGTGTGTGTTCAGCAGCAGGTCTGGGGGTGGACGACCTGCGCAGGTTGTGTATCGTGCGTCTGAGCTTCGTTAAAGGTTGGGGGTGCGATTACCCGCGTCAGAGCATCAAGGACACCCCCTGCTGGCTGGAGGTTCACCTGCACCGAGCACTGCAGCTGCTCGACCAGGTGCTGCACACACTGCCGCCGCGGGAACACACACTCTGACACGCTGCGACAGCTGTGTGTGTTCACTGTCAGCTGCAGGTGGGTGGGGTTTAGCTCACAGGACAGCCAATCACAGCAGAGGATTCCGCTGAAAACAGAGAAAAGAACCTTGTACCTGACACCACCTGATTCATAAGCTCCGCCCACCCCATCCTCCTCCATACAGGTGAAAACAAACACACCGCAGCTCATCGGCCGTTTCAGAAAGGCTTCTGACAATCAGCCAACCACAGCATCAAACCCCTCCTGTCAGTCAATGCGTTTCCATGGATACCAGCGTCCAGCGTCCCCCATTAAAGGGTCAGTTCACACAAATCACAATGTCTCTTCAGATGCCCGTCTCTCTCAAAGCTCTTCATTCTTTAACGGTGCTGTTTATCAGTAGTGGTGAGCGGGAGGCAACACGCTGAGTGCAATAATACTCTGAGTTAGTCCAGTAGCTGCACCAGTCCAATCCAGTAGCTGCACCAGTCCAATCCAGTGTCTGCGCTGGTCCAGTCCAGTCCAGTGTCTGCCCCGGACCAGTCCAGTGTCTGCCCTGGTCCAGTCCAGTCCAGTATCTTCCCCGGTCCAGTCCAGTATCTGCCCTGGCTCACACAGACTCTTTGTCTGCCTCATGAATTGTCTCTATGTCTGATCGTCTGATTGGCTCTCTGACCTGTGGAGTCCCTCAGGGGTCGGTCCTGGGTCCCGTCTCATTCTCCCTTCAGGTCCAGTGATCCACCAGTCATTCTCTTATGGTAGCGTTGCTGATGCTGTCCAGGTCTTTGTAAAACCTGGACCTTGTCCTGATCAGTGCCTGGATGTCTCTGTCTCACCTGTGTTTGGGTGAACTGACCCTTTAACAGCTGAAACATTTACCTGCCAAAAACCAGCTGTTCCACAGAGTGATGTCATCCTTCTGTCCTTTCTTTAAAAGTCAGTTGATTATTTATTTTTATTGATTATCTACCCGACCTGTCCAGTTCCAGCTCAGCTGCGATAAGCGGATATAGATAATGGATGATTATCTACCAAAGATTCATTTCCTGCTCTTGATGACATCATATCCTGTTTACTTGTGATTCAGATTATTTATTCTGTCATCAGGTTTTTTCTCTCTCAACTTTTTTTTAATCACATTTTATATTTTAAAGGCTTTTATACTGAAAGGGTCTATAACTGTAACATCTGCTGTTTATTAAAAATGGAACTTTTCGGCTTCTTCTTCTGCGTCTTTATTTAGCACTCTGGCTGCTCAGCATGGAACTCACATATTAGTTCATAATAAAAAGAATCAAACTAATGAACTTAATCTCAACTTTAACTTTAGTCTCTAAATTTTGGGATTTTTCTCAGAATTTTAATTTTATTCCAGATTTTGACTTTCCCTTAACTTTATTATTTTTGTCAGAATTATGAAATGAACCCTCCCCTTCCTCTGTAACGCCGAGAATTTAAGTGATTATTACCGTTAAACGTGAAGAAAAGAACAGTAACGTGTGATTTAATTCAGACTGAAGTGACGTTCTGCTGCTTTGTCTCTGCAGTGAGAAACAGACTGGAGCTTTTTGCTAAGCTGCTCACCGTGGACGCTGAGTTGGGATTATTTTGTCAAACTACTTCTTAAATCAAGAATAACTGTCATCCTTACATGCATGGCCAAAAGTATGGACAGCTGACCATGTGTGACACGTGTTCATTAATGTGCTGCGACAGACAACTGTTTGTTGTAACTGAATTTACTTCTTTTATCTAGTTTCATCTTTACATTTAGGATTTTATTGACATTTTTATTCCTTGTTTTACTGTAAAAGACATTTCTCTAAGGAACAGAGTATTAAACCGATGAAATATCCTACAAAACAGAAAAACATCTCAAGCGTTTGCTTGCATCAAAAACCTGAGTGCAATAATAGTGTGAGTTAGTTCACAGAACAGGTGCACCGAGTAAAAGATCACGGACAGACATAATATACAGTACTGTTGTTTTGTGCGAACTTGAAGGGACCAGTGAAATATGGCGCCAATGAGGACAAAGAGTGGGCGTGTGTAATGTTTAAATGTTTCATGTTCGCCTTCTCATTGGTTACAATGACGTAACGCCTTTGCAATTCCAACCAGTAATCGAGAAGAGACTTGCATAATGAGATGCCGGGGGAGGGACTCGGTGAATGGCTCATTTTCGGGCCAATAAGAGATCATAATCTGAAAATATATGAATATTCATCGACAATGGGGCGTGGTCTCGCAGTGGAGGTTGGGCGCGAGCGAACATGGAGGTTTAGTTGTCGCCTGATATCTTGTGGAGGAGGAAGGCCACTGTGAGAGCGCGCCTCACTGAACCGTATTTTATTTTCAGTTTTCCTTTGTTATACTTTGTTTTTTCGCCCTCAGTTCGGGCTTCAACATGGAGATGAAGAAGAGGATTAGCCTGGAGCTAAGGAACAGAAATCCAGCAGAGGTGTGTAACTACAACAGTGCGGACTTTTATTTATTTATTTCCAGAAGAAATTGGTGAAGGATGCAGACTCGAGCGAAATGACGATGCTGAAAACATTCAGCGGGAGCGGAGGTGAATCTGTGAAATTATCTCTTCCGACATTTTGACCCAGAAAACAACTTCCCCGCAGCTCCAACATGGAGGAAAGTCCTCCGACCGCTTCTGGAGGAGCCCGCCGCGTGCAGGCTCTCTCGCGGCGCGCCCTGAGTTCTCGTCCGCTCGTGGGGACTCCCCGGAGCGTCCCGCGAGCCTCCTGCAGCTAGCATACGGGCTAACAGGCTAATCTGACGAGCGCCCAGCCCTCATAATAGACCGGGATCGGCGGTTAGTTGGCTGAGGGTCGGCGCTTGTACCCGGTAACGTTAGTTAAGGGAAAATCCTCCGTTTGTTCGGCTTCGGTTACATTTGTTTAAAACGTCCTGGTTCACCGCGCGGCCGAGCAGCTACCATTTTAACCTTCAGTGTTAAATACTTTATCTACGATGCTTGTAATCTGATGGCGCGTCAAGCCAGACTCCATTCTTAAATCGTCAAGTTATACAGTTACATGGTTATAATCCAAATTGTCTTTCTGCCCCAGCACGATTTACATCTTTTTATGATTCTCCAGGTGCTGCTGGTCAGTTCGGCCCACACTTAATCCAACAACAGTCCTTCATTTAGATAAAACTCCAAACTTTAAGACTGGTTGAGCCTGCTGTTCCCGCCCACTCTGGTGTGTTGTGGTGTCATTTAACATTACGGTGGTAAAGATCGTGGCACTGCTGTACGCAACAGTCCTAAAGTCGAAATAACGTTCGTGCAGTTTGGTGTGTGGCGGATTTACCTGAAGAAATAAGGGACGTAACGTTAAACATTAAGATGTTTTTTTTCTGTAGGGAGTCTGACAAAACGTTGTATCCATAGATGAGAATTCACGTTTTCACGGCGCCACTTTGGTTGATGAAGCGATACTTATCCCAACTGTCAGCATGGTTTCCCTCCATTACTGAAATACGACCAATGTAAGACGACTTAATGCTGTCGGTGGTCGGTAAACGTGAGGGGCTGTGGTGTCCTAAAGGACAGACGTTCATCGGTCGGTAGAGAAAGAAGTGCGAGTGTTTCTGTCACTCATCCATTCACACTGATGGCTCATCCAAGAGTATTTGTTAGAAGAGATGAATCTCTCCCTTAAGAACTGACAACTGTGTTTCTCTCTGTCCACAAAAAGCAATGATCTGTATTTGAAAGCGTCTGTTGGTCGATCTAGTCCAGGTTTGAAAGGTCTGAAGTACAGCAGGTTTTGAACTAGACCTGGTCTTGTGTGGTCTGGATGAAGAAAAATGAATTAAGTCTCCTCTCTTCTATTACAACACAATACAGGTTCAACAAAACAAGGTTTAAACAGTCTCTGGAGTCTACCTGTGGCTCTGAGGAGTTTTTTTATGTACATTTGGTCTAATGAGGTCTGGGTGGAGTCTACCACTAAAAATAGCACCTTTTCCGCCACCACTGTCACTGTGCCGAAGAAAAGCATCAAGTCTTCACATTTATGAGGCTGGAACTGAAATATTTAACAAACGAGTTTCCCGTTCATGTTCTGCTGATGGATTAATCGCTGCAGCTGTTTGAGCAGATGTTTCAGAGCAGCCGCTGCTGTATGTGTGTTTATAATAATACGACTCAAGCTTTTTATGAAAGATTTAAACAGCTGTCCTGCAAGTGTTTCTGCTGGATGAGCTCCTGGTCACATGGTCTCCTGTTGTTGTGGTCAGGTGGTGGCGCTGGTGGTGGATAACTGTCGCTCCAGTGATGGCGAGGTTGAAAGTCTGACAGACGAGTACACGGGGCTGGAGATCCTCAGTATGATCAACGTCGGCCTCACCTCGCTCTCCAAACTGCCCTCACTGCCCAAACTACGCAAGGTCAGTCCCACATTTCCTGTTTCCCACAATGCAACACTGTTTAATAAAGTTTCTTAAAGGACTTTATACTGCAATGTTCTGTCTCAGTTTATCTTCATTTTCTGTCACGTTGTCTCGTGATGTTGATGCAGATGTAGTACCCCCAGCTGCGAGTACCCCCAGCTGCGAGTACCCCCAGCTGCGAGTACCCCCAGCTGCGAGTACCCCCAGCTGCGAGTACCACCAGCTGCGAGTACCACCAGCTGCGAGTACTACCAGCTGCGTTCCTGTGTGTTGCAGCTGGAGCTGAGTGATAACACCATCTCAGGAGGTTTGGACTCGTTGGCAGAGAAATGTCCCAACCTGACGTACCTGAACCTGAGCGGGAACAAGATCAAAGAGCTGAGCAGCATCGAGGTTCTGGTGAGTGTCGGCTCTGCGGGAGGTTACTGCAGGAAGTATTGTAGGTGTGCTGATATCAGCGGTGTAACGTGTCCCTGTTCTCTCTGGTCTGCAGCAAAACCTGAAGAATCTGAAGAGTCTGGACCTGTACAGCTGCGAAGTCTCCACGCTGGACGACTACAGAGAGAGCGTCTTCGAGCTGCTGCCTCAGCTCACATATCTGGACGGATACGACCAGGAGGACAACGAGGTGCCGGACTCGGAGGCCGACAACGGTGAGACTGGACCACCTGCTGATGTTCCGGCGGTCTTTAAACGCTGTAGCTGATGTTATGGATTGTCATCAGAGGGTTTGTGGTGACCTGGTCATGTTGTTATAAATTGTCTCGCACCAAACTCCCCGTCACTGCAGGCGTCACAATCAGTGAGATGCCGCCTTCAGGAACACAGGAAAACAGTTTCCTGTTGAAGGGAACCTTTAGAGTGGATTTAATGATTTCACAAAGTCTCAGCTAAGGACAGATATATTCCTGGTGTGTGTGTGTGTGTGTGTGTGTGTGTGACAAGTATTCACTGTCTGAATAAAACACAACGGACCAAAAGAGGAATTCTCTCAGCGTTTAACCTGTTTACCTGCAGCAGGTGATAAAGACATGTGACACGTTTTGTTCCAGACGATGAAGCCGGTCCACACGGAGACGACGATGAGGATGAAGATGATGAAGAAGAGGAAGGCTCTGAAGGAGACGAGGACGAGGTCGGCCTGTCGTACCTGATGAAGGAGGGGATCCAGGTGAGTGCGGCACATGATGATGAACAGAGCAGCTGTGGACCGTTTCACTGACGAGTTTGTTCTTTGTCTCAGGATGAAGAAGATGATGGAGACTATGTCGAAGAAGAGGAGGAGGAAGAGGAGGAAGAGGAGGATGGAGGTTTGTTAGTTTTAAACACTGAAGATAAAACTGAGTCCTTTTATTTTGAAAGGTTTGACTCAACACAACTATTTTAGAAAAACAAGTTTTAATATTTCACGAAAGAATTCACGATCTTATGAGAATAAAGACATTTTATGTGTGTATAGATATATAGATCACATTACGTACAATGTTACAACTTTGTTCTCATGTTATTTTTGTCATAAAATCATGAAAGTATTCTGTAATTTCTTTCTACATTTACTTGTAATATTGTGACTGTTTAACTTTAAATTTCTACTTTATTCTGAAACTGTTTGGACTTTATTGTGAAAATCTCAGGTTTTATGATTCACTGTTGTAGACACTAAAGAGTTGCTTTAATTTGAAAAACCACTTTGTGTGTCAGATGTGGACGGCGCAGGTGTTCAGGGGGAGAAGAGGAAGAGAGATGCAGAGGACGAAGGTGACGACGACGATGATGAATGATTGCCTTCACCCCGCCACCCCCAGTGACCCCTAACCCCTCCGGCCGACCAGACGTCTAGTCAGAGCCGCAGACAGACAGGTTCAGGATCAGGTCTCAGAAACAAACTTTCATCACGTCATGTGACTGATGATGTCATCGTTAACCTGGTGACGTGATCAGATCACAGATCAATACTCAGCCGGTGAACAGGAAGTGTTCACACTCAATTTGCTGTCTCAGAGTTGTGATTGGACCACAGGGGGGCGGCAGACTCACAACCAGAGTACATTTACTGCAGTACAGAGTACATTTACTGCAGTACATTTACTGATATTTCCTGGTTCCTCAGCAGTGTTTAGCTCCTGGTGTTAGCATCAATGCTAATGTTGCTAATCGTAGTTAGCTCGGTGTCAGAGACGCTCTGATCTCAGGTCAGTTTACCGTACAGTCATCATTCATCCATCTGTCAGTTCCAGCAGCGCTCAGCTGTGATTGGCTGAGCCCACCAGGTCACTGTGGCGTGACCTTGGCGTTGAGCAGTGGATCAGCTGATCAGGTGCAGAGAGTCAGACACAAACAGGATAAACGTGTGAAAGAAGCCAACAGTTAAAACTCATCAGAACTACAGTCTCCTCTGCTTGATGAGTACTTCTACTCATAATGAAGTATCTGTACTCTGTGGGGCTACTACTTTTACTTCAGTAAATAATCGCAGTACTCCGTGTGTTTGACTGATTATTGATCTGATTTTATGCTTCTGCTCAGCAGCTGGCAAAATGTCACCTTTTTTCCCTGTAGTCTGGTCTGTGACTCCAAAGACTACAGTACCCATTAGCCTCAGCAGCTGTTGCTGTGGAGACGCTTCCGTCCAGCACTGTGACATCAGTTTACTGAATTGATCCAAAAATTGATCCAAACCCCCGAAGTGAGCTGATTTTAAATAAATAATTAAAACATTTTAAAAAGCCTGAAGCTCTCTGATTGGATGATAGTGACAGCAGTATGTTCTGGGAAGATATAATACGACTGCATGAAGCCTTAGCGTCAGGTGTGACCCCTCACCTGTCACCTGTCGGTCTGTGGCTCTCTGTGTCGGCCCGGTTCCTCCTGGTTTCTGTGGATCTGGGCTCTGGATCCTAACTCTGGTCTGTGTAAATAGAAGTGACCCGGTCTCTGTAGGTTTTTGTGGTGTCGTCCTTTTTGAACCTGAACTGTGTCTTACAGGTGAAGCGGCTCTCTGAGTTCATTTTATTTTTTTATTCCCGTCTTCTGATCGTGTCTCTGTAACCAGAGTTTTTCAATAAAAACCACAAACTGCCGTTTCCTGTTTGAGTCCCAGCCGAAGGCTGCGTTCAGGAGCAGCCAGGCTTTCTGTTGATCAATACTTTGCTTTGAAGCTCAGAAACATGACGTGTTTATTTTACAAAGTGAACATTTAAAATAAGTGAAGTCAGTGAAAGTATATAGAAGTTACCTATTGATCATTTCGTGTCCTGACTTTGGGTTCAACGTTCTCAGGACTCTGAAGACGTTTTAATTCCAATTTGAACATAAAATGTCTTTTTACTTTAACTGCAGAGTTTAACTCTGATTCTGTTGGTTTAGAACAAATCTGAATATTAGTTTTACAGCTTCTGTGTTTCCTGGAAGTGCTGATTTGTTTGCTTCTAATGAAAAAGAAACATCTCCAGTCAGTCTCTGTTTTCACCACATGGTGGCGCCACAGGTCAACTTTAACTTTCTTCCTTGTGTTGCAGCTTTCAGCTCAATTTAATGCTTTTATTTCTTTATATTAAAGTATTTTTTAAACTCAGTAGTTTTTATTGGTTATATTTTATTTAGTTTTAATGTTTTCAATAATTATTAGTTTTCATCTGAAATATAAATATTGAATACAGTTCACTTGTAATTTCTTTTAGCCTGCGTCACTTTGCTCTGACCTCTGACCCCTGATGATGTCACACTGAGCTGCACTACAGGTCAGAGGTCATGTGATGTCATCAAATGACATTTTACTACTTTCATGTTGATCAATAATCAATAAGTTCTGAGAAAAGTCTCCGCTGGACGACACACACACGCGTTCGGCAGGATTGTGTGTGTGTGAGAGAAGTTCTCCTTATATGGAAGTACAGGACTGTGAGGGGGCGGGGCTTAACACATGCGCAGTCTGATTCACAGATGTGTGTGTGCACATATATATATATCTATATATATATA
>LKNJ01007389.1:21580-32804 GCA_002120245.1 Maccullochella peelii
TATATATATATCTCACAGAACGTTAGAGGCGACTAAATGTTCAACTTTACTGTCACACAGTCGACCCTCAGACAGACAGGTGAGTGGACCCTCACTGATCAGCTAATTAAAGCCTGCAGGATTCCTCGTTAGCAGTTTAATGAGACAGCACTGATCCAGGTTCAGTTTACAGGTTTTATTTTAGCACAAGAACTGATCAGGACTCACAGCACCAGCTTATATCACTATTGGACTACATCTCCCATCATCCCCTCTGGGTTAAGGCTACAGCAGCTGCTCGGTGTCACAGAAACAAGATTGAATAAAACAAACAGGGAAGATCAAACGATAGAAACAGGAAGATGTGTTGAACGTTAGCGTTAGCATGTTTGTTAGCAGGAAACCTGCCCAGAAACCTGCTGAGGCTGATGTAACTAACCTGAGACCAGATCTGAACCTCAAAGTCCATGAAACCAGAATGATTTCTAGATTCATCAACGCTTCGTGTTTAAAGGAACAGTTCAACACTTCTGCTCTTCCTCTGAGAGTCACAAGATGCTGCTCTCAGAGCTACAGCCAGCAGCTGCTTAGCTTAGCTTAGCATAAAGACTGAACAGGTGAGTACTGTAACAGAGACACAAGACTGATCTCATCAGAGAGAAAGAGAAGAGGAGGATTTCTCTAACTGTTCCTTTAACACTGAACTGATTTAAAGAAGTTTCTGTTTACATTCAGTTTCTCTTCTGTCAATCATGTTAAATGTGTTTCCTTCCTCGTAAAACATTTGCAAAAAAATTAAAATCATGTTTACTAGCTAACAGTCTTCTTCACAGCCTTTAATGGTGCATTTCTTGGCGCCACCTGCTGTCGATAAATGGAACAGCATGTGAATCATATACATTATATATAAACAAAACAGGGTTCACTCATATAAACGGCTCCACCGCCCTAACAGAGGACAAAAACTCGACAGGGACCTTTAACTTTTCAAATGTCAGCAGGAACAGGATGAGATTTTGTGAGTTATTTAACTTTAAAATGCAAATTTACAAAAATACTTGAGGAACCTTCTTCAGTTTACAGACTTTAAAAATAATTTTCTGGCCAACATGTTGAAATATTCCTTTATGTCTGCGTGTTTTCTTTTATTACAAATTCAAATTAATTTCTTGATGTCTGTGAATCTGTGTTTAAATCAATGAAACCAGACAGACATTAAACATTTTATTGTTTCATCACACTTCATCTCCCAACACACAACAGAAACCAGTTCAACTCCAGGCAGCTTTAGCAAAAGTACAAAAGTCTGAATCTTGTTTAAAAAAATAAACTTTTCTCAGTAAAAACCTGATTGACTGTATTAAACTGCACATGTGGTCGAGTCTCAGGATGTTTCAGTGCAAAGGTTTAATTCCAGTTTAACATCTGTCCATCAACAGTCAATAAGAAATGTAATTATAGTTCATTTCATCCAGTTACACCACGTTTCTTTTTTTATCTGATTTCATCCACAAAAACTAAAATATGGATGAAATGTTAGAAATGATCAGAACGCACAAACGATGCGTTAACAAGTAAAATTGTGACCTTTAAAGTCAAGATTATGAGATATTATGTAAAACTTTAACTAATAGCGAACAGTTTAGCATTAGCTCAGTGCATTAGCAGCAGTACAGCAGTATCCATGGTTTCCTGTAGCCAGGATACTATATTAACATTAGCTACCTAACATTAGTAATGTTAGCTCTCTAGCTATTAGCTCACTTAGCTCATCAGCTACAGACGTTCAAGGAACAAAAACAGCTTTCTGCCAACAGCTATGAATTTGTGCATGACGAGTCAGCTAAAATGTGTTTGCTTGCTAGCTCACATTAGCATAACTTTCCCCTGTTCTTGATAACTGCACAGCTATCTTATCATTCTAACTTAATATTATGACTGCTGTTAATCATAGTTTCACTTTGACTTGTTCTTTAGTTTTAGTTTTTATATAATTGTTAGCTTTGTTAGCTGCTCAAGCAGTGCAGAAGGTCTTGAACTGTAGAGACAAACAATCAAACACTCTGAGATCTGGTGGTGGGTCTAAAGTATGTTTCAGGTTTTTTGAGGGTTGTGGGTTGGATTCAAACATTGTGAGAATCAGTCCAGTTCTTGTCAAACGTTTCCACCTGAGTCTCTGAGTTTCCAGCTGCGACTGGAGGCTGTTGGTTCACCGTCGCCACCAGAGTGTCTCAGAAAACATTCACATTCAGAAAGAAGAAGAGTCCAAGGTGATCTAACATGCTGATGTTTAGCAGGTATAATGTTTAGCATGTTCACCATCTTAGTTTAGCGTGTTAGCATGCTAACATTAGCTAGTTAGCAGTAACCACAGAGTGCAGCTGAGGCTGATGGGAATGTCTGTAGTTCTGCAGGTATTTGGTCATAAACCAAAGTGTTGGACACATTAACATGTTGACCTGATGGTGGCGCTAGATGAAGAGTCAGAGGATCACCAGAGTTATTACAGTTCACCTTCATACAATATTTTCCCTCCTTCGTAATGCAACATAAAACTTCATCTTGTTTAGATTTCAACATGTGTTGTTACATGAATATTCATAAAGGAAAATAAAAAGGATCCAAAGTGACAGATGTGGACAGAAATCACAGACAAGATCAGTTTTTTCTCGTCCCTGAACTCTCGTCTTGGCACATTTTCATTCACTTTGACGAGAAACATCAGATTTTCTTTAAAGGTACTTCACGTGTTTTCGTCTATTTTTGTTGCAGAGGACGTTTGTGCAACAAAAAAGAGACTTTAAGGGATTTTCAAAACCTGGAAAAGTGTTTAAGGACGTGACTTAAGTTTATGCTACATAAATGGTTTGTGAGGAAGATGTTTTCTGAAGACGCTTTGATCACTGAGTTGCATCAGTCAGCAGGACAATCCTGGTTCCTCCTGACAGCTGAAAATCAAAACCTGAATTTTTCCAAATAATTTAAAAGTGGTTGATCCAGTTCCCAGCAGCTTCGTCTGAAGTCCAACAAACAGAAACAGATGCTGCGTTCAGCTTCGTGGCTTTACCTGAACTGCAACGGTCCGAACCAGCTCGTACCAGAACAAGTCAGTACCATGCGGCTCACATCGGGCTCTTGCGGTCCGGGTTTAGTTTGGTACTGTTGGAGGGGGTGATGGTGGAGGAAGAGTCCAGTTGTCTGTACAACACCCTCAGCTCCTTCACCTCCTCCAGCACTTCCTGTGCCTGGCTCCAGGCCACTGCCGCCTCCCTCAGGAGTCTCCCAGCTTCAGCTCGCGCTCCTTCAGTCGACTCCTTCCCCTTCATCTTCCCCTGCTCCCCGGCCTCAGCCTCCCCCCGCACCTCTGTCAGCAGCCGCTCCGTCTTCGCCAGCTTCTGGCTGATCAGCTCCTGCAACTGGCTGACAGGCGCCAATGTGCCGCTCAGCGTGGAGGCCGGTGAACAGGACAGCGTCTTGTTCTTTGCAGCTTTAGTCTCTGAGTGCGTCAGGATCTCGTCCATCGAGGCGCAGCGGTTTTTCTCTGCAGTCGTTAGGCGTTTTCCAGGCTGGGGGGTTTGGGCGGGGCCCGTCTGCTCCCACACCACTGCCACCTCACGGGGAAGGCTCTGGGATTTCCCAGAAGCCTCACCGGTCCTGGCAGAGAGAGCGCTGTCAGTTTTGGACCTGTGACAGTCCGAGTTGAGGTGGGACTTGTGGGATTTGTCCAAGTCGACCCTGAAGGTGTCGCAGCCATCAGCTCCCTGAGGAGACAGAGCGTCCTCCTCCTGGATCAGATCCAGAGTCAGCATCCCGTCTGAGGAGGAGGTGGAGGCCTAACAGACAGAGAGGCGGCCGGTCAGTCCACTGATACAACAACTCAAACACTTCCAGAAACCTGGAACTACATGAGCAGCGGCACGGACGCTGCTTTAACATGACGTTCCATGAAACCTTTTTAAAGTAATCTATTGTTCAGTTTTTACCTTATAAACAGCTGTTGACAAAACAATCTCAACTCAAGGACCACTTACTTGCTTGTTCTGGAGCTTTCATCAGCAGATTCGGTTTGCTTAGATGTTCAAACTTTACATCATTTGGATCCAGGCTGACTTTAGAAGACCGGGAGGACTGTGTGATGCGGTCAAAAGCTCCAGAACAAGTGATTAAATGGACCTTGAGTTGAGATTGTTCTGTTAGCTGCTGTTGAGCTAAACTTTTCAACATGAAGAAGTCGTGAACAAGCGCAGAATAAAGTTTAATTCATAAGATCACGATGGTTATTGTTCTCATTAATATCTGGAATTACACTTTTATTATTATGTTTCAGCAAAATGCAAATATCTCAAATGAAATCATTTATTTTTTATGATGAAAGGGCTTCTGATAGAGGAGGAGGAGGATCAGACTGACCACAGCCAGCAGGTGACCTCTGGTCGGCAGTCGGCGGTTGTGAGGAATCTTCACTCGATCTCGAGTCAGGTGAGACAGCTGAGAGTCGTCTACCGTCACCTGAAGACACCAACACCAACAGCACTTCAGGTGAGATCAAAGGCAGCTTTTAAAAACATCTTCAGTCTGAATTTAAGAAGTCAAACATCTGGTTTCACCACGATGCTCGTTTCATTTCAAAACACCACAGCACCAACATGACGTAGACGTGGCACTAGTTCATGAGAGGCTTCCTTTCAGCCTGAAACACAATGTGTGTGAGAGAGAGAGGCTATTGATCAGAGTATTGATCAGAGTATTGACTGGTGGAAAAAAACGATGGTTGTTGACTGAACGTGTGAGCAGACAGCAGCTCTGACACACTTCCTGCTGCTGCTGCTGTCAGTCAGAGGGAATCAGGTGAACCAGAGCTCCAGGTGTATCAAACAAACACACAGGTACTGTGTGAGGTCAAAGGGACAGGTGCATGCAGGTAACAACAACAGGAAGTTAGGTATTGTAGTTCTTCAGACTTCCTGACAGGACTGAGAGCCACAGACAGAACGTGAGACAGGACTGAGTGTCACAGACAGGAACGTGAGACAGGACTGAGTGTCATGGACAGGAAGTGAGACAGGACTGAGAGTCACGGACAGGAAGTGAGACAGGACTAAGTTTATCTCCGAACCTCATCCAGGATTCTGTTTTTGGCTCGTGTGATGGCGGCGTTCAGGACGTTGATCCAGGACTCTTTCTCCTCCGGACTGACAGCCAGGAAGACCAGGTTAGGGACCTACAACACAGACAAAACACGGGTCTACAGGTGTCAGGGTCTGCCTGTTTTATTCCAGGTGAGCTGTTTTCTGTTCATACTGAGAAACTGGATCAGCGATCAATAGACCTCATTAATAAAGCCAGCTACACCCGTGTTAGCCTGTAGCAACAGCTAAGCTAAGGCTAAGGATAAGCTAAGGATATCTTTATTGTCCCCGAGGGGCAATTTGGAATACAGCCAAAAATGCAACACAAAAACAACAACATCAACATAAAAACAACAGGACAACAAATAGACAATGGTACAGTTAGCAACCTTCACAGATTATTTAGCAAGCCCATGACAGCATGAGCAAAGGAATTCTTGTGCCTGTTTGTCATACACCTGGGTAAGCTTTACTGTGTTTTAGCTTGTTAGTTTCATGTCAACTGAAACGCTTCTTTTAATTGGTGCTAACTCCCAACTAGCTAGTTGTTAACATGTTTTAGCATGTGGTCAGATAGCTGTTACCTTGTCTTTGTAGTTAGCTTCTGTTAGCATGCTGTTAAGCTTTTATTAGACAGTTTATTGGTTGTTAGCTTGTTTTAGCATTGCCCCCCCCCCCCCCCCCCACACACACACACACACACTTTGCTGTTTTCTGAAACCTCAGTGGGAGACACATCACCAGATGGCCGAGTGTGTGTGTGTGTGTGTGTGTGTGTGTGTGTGTAATAGAAGCTGCCACCTGTCTGCAGGACACCTGATCCCCTCCCCACGGCATTCTGGGTATTTATGGGATGGCCTGCAGATATCTGCTGAGAGTGTGTGTTGCTGTGGGGGAAAGTCCACCTGTATACAGTCAGTCAGCTGCTGTGAGTCTGGATTTATTCTCATGTTCAGTTTGTACATAAAAACACAAACTGATGTAAACAGATAAAAAGAGCAGAAACAGCTGTTTGTGGATAAAAGCAGAAGAAGACTTGATGAATAAATGCTGGCGTCCAAGAAGCCTGTGAGTCAAAGTGAAGGGCTGAAAGCATCAGGTGTGTGTGGAGCGATGAGGAGGCTGTGACCTTCCTCACGTGAACACGTGAAACTAACAGAAAGCTCGTATCTCCGTCATGTTCTCCACATGGTTTTCTCTTTGAGTGACGTCTTCTTCTTCTGTGGTGGTTTAATGGCAGCGGCTGGAAGATTAGCTCCACCAGCTGTTTATCAGCCAATCAGCTGCTGTTCACGCAGCAGCAGCAGCGGGTGGAGACGAGCAGCAGCTCGGGTTTCTGTTCAGGAGTTAAAACTCGACAGCTGAAACTTTGCTTCAGCTTTATTCCATGAAGTCAGTTTAGTTTAATTTGAGTGTTTTGTCATGAAGGTAAAACGTTTAATCAATAATGATCCAACGCACTGTGAAGTGATTCAGGTCAGTGGACAGACAGGTAGACAGACAGGTGTGTAGTTATACAGATGTGCTTTCAGAAAGAAAGGTGTGGCTGCAGTAGACTGACTGGTGGACAGACAGGTGTGTGCTCAGGTGGACAGACAGGTGTGTGCTCAGGTGGACAGACAGGTGTGTGCTCAGGTGTACCGTGTTCCCCGGCGTGCTGCAGCGCTGCAGTCTGAACTTGCTGTGGTTCTTTTTGCTGCGACTCTTGTTCTTCCTGATCTCCTCACAGCGCTCGTAGTCCGACAGGTCCAACACCTCGTCAGCCCGACCCAGCTCCTTCACCTGCAGGTCACACAGGTCAAAGGTCACACAGGCCAAAGGTCACAGGTCACTACCTTCTTCTTGTTTATTTCTAGTTTTCCATCAAGATGCAGACAAACGGATGCTTTAGAGCTGTTGGAAGGTGAACTAGTAGCCAGGCTAGTTGTTTCCCCGTTTCCAGTCTTTATGCTAAGCTAAGCTAAACTGAATGGCTCCTTTTAAGATGTTGAGTTCTGCCTGCTGCAGGTTTTCTTTTAAAGAATCAAAATAAAATGCAAATCCAGTCAAATACGACTCATTTCCAGACATGGAAACTTTAATCAATCGATTTAAATAGAAAACCAGCTGAAACAACACGCAGCTGATTTCCTTAAAGACACAGTCAGGTCCGTCACACTGTGTCGACGTTTCTGAGGCTCAAAATATATTAATACTGAAGCATGAAAAAGGCTCATATTAGTCTTTCACTCTAATTATTATTATTATTTGTCTCACTTCTGTTTGGGGGACAATCGTCCTCTGAGTGTTGGAACTACAGTTCCCATAATGCTTTTGGGATGTAAACAGGAAGTTTAATGTTTTCTTGGAGTCAGTGAGTTAGCTGTGGGCTACAACTAGCAATAGTTAGCTCTGAAGTTAGCTGTGTAGTTAGCAACCCAGTCTCAGAGGATCAGAGAGTAAAGAACTGTAAGTACTGAATTAACTGTTCAGTAACACTTTACTTTAACCCCCCATGGATCATTTATAATCAACAGTTTATTGATCCTGTATAATCAGTATATATCTATATATACACACACATAGATACAGGTGATTGGCTTCAGATCAGCTGACGATGATCAATCAGAAGAGTTCCTGTCGTGGAGTCAAAGTGAATCATTAATCAGTAAAACAGCTGAAGGAAACGAGCTGATGTGTGTGTTTGTTCAGTGGTTGTGTATGTGTGTGTTTAGATGTGTGTATCCACACACACACACACACACACAACAGGTTGTTGAAAGTGTTGGCGGAACGTCTGCGGTCGATCAATTTGTTGTTTCAGTTTTTAAGCAGAAATACTGAATATGTATCATTTCCTGCTTTTTCAGGAGGACTTCCTTTTTCTGTCTGTGCTCAGTCACTGAAGACACGCTGACATAAACCAAACAATTAATCCAACAGTGAAGAAAATGATGATCTAAAGATGAAGAGCTGCTGGTGGACAAGTCGCAGAGACAGAGTCCATTTATCAGTGTCAAAGAATTCATTAGCTGATGCTGCTGACACCTGAAGAAGAAGAGAAGAGGAAGTTTCATTCTGTGAAATCTAAAGCAGATGTGGTCAGAGTTGCTGTGTGTGTGTGTGTGTGTGGGGGGGGGTTTCTATTCCTGGTGGGACAGGAAGTCGAGCTGCTGGCAGGAGGAGCTTCACACGAACCAAAACTCGACCACAGAAGCAGAACAGAGTCTGAACCTCGACCCACACAGACAGACAGACGCCCTAATTTGGCCGTTTTCAGCAAGCATGGATGCGTCATGTGACAGCTGACGTCTGATTGGACGACAGAGTGACAGTCAGACAGAGGAACTGACCAACGTCTGTTTTCCTGAGATGATGCTCTGACATCAAACCAGCTGACAGAGAACCACTGATGAATAATTTCTCCTTGTTAAAAAGCTGAACCTGAACGCACCGCAAAGACTCAAACACCTGCGCACTGACATGAACCAACCAGCAGTCTAAAAGACTAACAATAATAAAGGACATGTGTGTGATTGCTGAGAGCGTTGATGCTGATCAGCATTATTTCTGAATGACATTCTACTCACTGACAGTAATGCAATGCAGAACTGATTACTTTAAAATCATAAGTCGATCAAATCTGCTCCAACAACTCTGTCAGCCATCAGGTCGCTACGATCCTTTAAAGCAACAGTCATTTAGATAAATCCTGTTGTTCTCTGCCCTCAGTAACACGTGGGGTTCCTCAGGGGAACGTCCTGGAACCTCTGTTCTTTCTATTAAACCTCATTTAAAGAAACACTTTAACATTTCAATAAAACCCTCTTGTTCTCTGTCTGTCAGATCAGTTTCATCTCTGTGTGTCCACTACAGAACGTGATTAGCCTAGCTTAGCACAAAGACTGGCAGCCGGTGAAACTGTTAGCCTAGCTTAGCACAAAGACTGGAAGCAGGGGGAAACCGTTAGCCTAAATTTCTAACAGGATGTCCACTGTTGGAGAGATGCTCCTTTAGCTAAGGTTCTACAGGATCTATCAGGGTGTTCCCTGTTTGCTAAAAGTTTTCACAAGTTGTTTGTTGACTGACTGAGAACGTCCACTAGATAAAAAGGTTCTAACAGGACAATAATAAAGCACAGCTCTGGTAAGACATTCTGTTATTAGTATCTAACAAAGAGACCATACATGTTTCAAAATCACCTTTATCAGCAGTTCTAACAGAACGTTCTGCAGGTGAAAAGGTTTTAACATGAGGGTCTGTTGTTGACATGAGGTTCTATGAGGACGTTCTGTGGTAGATAAAGGTTCTATGAGGACGTTCTGTGGTGTCTGGTGCTGCAGTGAAACCGGAGCTCTCTGTGTCTGCAGCTCGAACTGAAACGCGACTCCTGCAGAACGACACTGTAGAAAGTGGAAGAGAAACTTTATGTGTCCCGTCAGAACCAAAACAACGACAGAACACTGAGGAACATGACAAATATTACACAGAGTCCCCACAAGTACTCTGATGTACTCAGCAGTATTTTTGTTATTGATTAATCTATTGATTAGTTTTATTATTTGATTCCTTGTCAGAGTCCAAACTAATTCTTTAAATAGAACAAAGAGGTGGAACTGGAACCAGATCGTGTTTGAAGTTTAAACTTTATTCTCTCCTCAGTGATGTTCTGTAAATGTCTAAATGTTAAATCAGTGTCAAATTAAAAAGCTGCACTGTCCCTTTAAATCAGTCAGTTAACGAGGTTAACGAGCAGTGATGACATCACAGAGCAGACAGACTGGTGGTGTCTCACTCTGCCGTCTGTCTCCAGACAACGCTGTCTGTCTCTCACACGATGTGGCGCATCACTTCGTTGCCACGGCGATGATTAAAGGTCTAACGAGGTGACAGCAGTCGGATATCTGTCTCTGCTGCTGATCAGTTCCAATAATTCATCTATAATCAATCAGCTGACTGAGTGGCATGTGCCAGTCACCTGTAGGCCCCGCCCCCCTCTGACTCACCTCTTTCTCACAGACGAACAGCTGATCTCCCCTCAGAACGACAAACCGGTTCTTCCAGATCTCTCTGAAGATCCCTTTCCCGCAGAACTTCCGGATCCAGCCGAGTTTGTCGGGCTGAGCGTTCTGCTGTGCCGTGTCCTGCGGACCCTGAACAGGAAACAGGAAGCTGTCAGAGGAGCATCGTCACTTCTTCTTCGTCGGTCAGCAACATTAGACATTTTTTACTTTTCACCAAATTCAACTCAAAAAACCTGCGTTTTATTACTGAAGAGAAAAACTGGAGTTTCACGTCCAGTTCATCAAATAACGACTTTAAAATGAGCTGATTCGCTTAAAAATATATCAGTAAATTAATAAATATCAATTGAATGATTAAAATCATAAAGTATACATAAAAATAAAGAAATAAAATGTTTCAATTAATTGTAATTTGTATATTTTATTTATCATTTATTGCTCAATTAGACTTCTAGTTGTGTTTATGAACTAATTTACATAATGTCTATAATTAATGTCATTTCTTTCATTTCTTATTTGGTTTTATTTATTTCAGTTTTCCTGAAGTCGGATCTTCTGTTTTATATAAATCTGTGTCTTCTACTATACTTCAGAGGTCCGGCTGTGACTGGACACATGTCATCAAATGAGACTGAAGCCAGATGAAGATGACCAGGTGCTGCTCACTCAGTCCTGCAGCCTCGGTCCTACACAGTCCCACACAGTCCCACACAGTCCTACACAGTCCCACACAGTCCTACACAGTCCTACACAGCACACAGCACAGCAGAAAATCAGTTTGACATCAGAACAGAAACTGTGACGCTGTCCAGATATTTCAGATCATAATCAATAATTCAATCAATAAAGTCAAAACACAGCTGAACTCTGCAGATCGGCTGAGTCTGCACTGAAACAATAAACTGCACTTTGTACTGAATTATTATGTTGTTCATATATTCATATATATTATACTGACATTAAATTATTAAATTTAAACTTCCTGTATGAACCTGCTGACAACTTAACTGTCAATGAACCCAATCAGTAGAAACCCAGAGGTATTGATCTGCCTCTGTGTGTGTGTGTGTCTGTCTGTCTCTGTGCGTGTCTCTGTGTGTGTGTGTGTGTGTG
>LKNJ01007390.1:0-12848 GCA_002120245.1 Maccullochella peelii
TAATGGCAGTGGCCTCTTTCAGCAGGATAATGTGCCCTGCCACACTGCAAAAATGGTTCAGGAATAGTTTGAGGAACAACTTGACAAACAAGTCCGATCCAACTTGCAGGACTTAAAGGATCTGCTGCTAACGTCTTGGTGCGAGATACCACAGCACACCTTCAGAGGTCTAGTGGAGTCCATGTCTCGATGGGTCAGGGCTGTTTTGGCGGCAAAAGGGGGACCTACACAGTATTAGGCAGGTGGTCATAATGTTGACTGATCGGTGTATATGATAGATAATAACAGTAAGAAGAACAATGAAAATTTAACACAGATACATAAATGCATGCACACATGTATACAAGAAAGTGAGGGTACAGTTTTTTCTCTTTCCCACAGAGGATCTCTCCTTCCTCCAGTCTGGCCAGTAGCAGCACCTCCCCCTGCTCCACACTGCAGCCTCCTGCTGGAGGGGAGGGCAACAACAAGCATGCCTCCTCCAACCACGCCTCCGTCACCTCCCCCACCTCAACACTGGAGAGCAGAGACAGCGGCATCATAGGTGACATACTGTAGATGCAGCTTCTTAAAAAGAAACCCTTACACCGCTAAATTATTAACTTGTTCTGTCCTTCCCTCACGTTCTCTTTCAGCCACGTTGACCAGCTATTCTGCTGAGTCGGCAGCAGAGCGAGATGACAGCGCCAAATACCCCGCTGATGGTTACCATGGCAGCAGCCTGAACCTCTGGCAGCAGGGGGGCCGTCCGGTAGTGGCCTCCACCTCCTCCTCCTGTATGGTTGGAGCAGGAAGAGCGAATGACGGCTTCCTGTACAGGGTGGAGGACAACATGGCCGCCTCCACTTACAGTCTCAACAAACTCCACCCAGACCGAGGCCCTGGCTCTGCCCGCTCATCAGGCTCCACCCACTCCATCCCTCTCTACCTCATGCCCCGCCCTAATTCAGTTGCTGGTAAGATTGCAAATGGATGACGTGCGTGTGTGTGTGTGTGTGTGTGTGTGTGAATCAAGTGGTTTCCAGTCCTGCAGTGCGCTCCCACACACTGTTTCCTGTTAGGAAGGAATTACATCACTCTTTCTCAACTATAGTGAATTCACAAGTGATAGTGAGCAAACAAAGCCTTGCTTTGTTTGAGGCAACTTCATTCACTGTTTTTAGACTCAGTGAGATGATGATTTCCCAATGAAAAGTATGCCCACTGTGGCCTTTTTATTAGGAAGACAGATCTGATAAAGCTGTTAAAGCTGCATTCATCAATATTTTTATGTTAACAATGGATCAAGTGGCAGTGTGAAAGTGGTCACTTGTAATGACAAATTCACAGGTAATTATCACCAAACTTTTGACTGATCCAGTCAAAAGACAGACAAAGTTAGCAACTAGCTGGTGAGCATAGTGGAGCATTTAGCAGCTAAAGAGCTGGACATTTCCCTCAGGAGTTAATGGATCTAAAAGGAGAGTGAATATTGGACTTCACAACTCCAAATAAATGATAATGTTGCTCCGTATTTGCTGGATGTGTTTGGCATATCAACATAAATGGTGAGAACATGTAAGGGTTGTGTTGCTGCCCCAACTGGCCAAAAACAGCAGTTATTGCAGGTTAAAGACACAGTGAAATAAAATGTGTAATGTGTCTCCCTGTGTTAATTGTTGAATTACATCTTGTTATATGCCAAAAAATATATTTCTAAAAACATTTTGAGTATTTTATAGCAAAATCCCTCTCTTCTCCCTCCCTGTAAAATTTCATTATGTTTTTTCAGTTTGATTTGGGGTGACTAGCTAACCCCACCCATCATATAAAACCACACTTGACCATTAGCTCGTAGGTTGTAGTAGCTAGCAGAGCTATATCATAGTGTGTGTCAGGTGGCAAAAACTTTTACATTTCCAAAAGACCATGATTATGCACTCATTTATTTGTTTGTCCCGCATAACTCCATAACTCACTACAGCTCCATATTGAGCCATTTTTGCTAAGCCACGCCCACTGCGCTGTGACCCATTGAAATTTTAAAGATTTGATTTAAATCCGTCTCGTAACTAAACCCTGCCTCCACATATTCTGTTTCACTGGGAAATACATCACATTACAGAAGCTAAAGATGCTCTACTTCCCTTTCACTGTGACTTTAAAGGACGATATTAGCTATTAGCTGTTAGCTTGGTATCAACGTATATATCGGCCATTATGTAACCATAAATTGCTGTCAGGCAGCTGTTTGCTGATAAGTGAGCCATATCTGCCTTATACTGTGATCATATGTCAATGTTGTGTTTACAGCTTGTTCCACAAAAAAAATGTATGCAGCTTTAATTAGCTACCAGTAAGTAATAAACACACTTCAGTCAGATTATTATTATACATTATCAAGCATTAATTTATTTTCTCAAAAAAAAAATCACACACTTACACTGTCTGTAGTTTCCCTTCCTTTTAGCTTTAGCAACACATACAGCTTTACACCACTTTTAACTGCTTATACATAATAGTTTGATCTTCTTGATTTTGATTTTGAGCAGTGACTTCCTAGATTCTGGTCCTGGCTCTGTCCAAATAAAAAAAAGGGTACCAACACCTCTAAAGCTTACGAAATAACATGTGTATCTCATTTTCTTTAATCTGTACATAAATAGAATTGTAAAAAGGAGGTGATAATAACCTCCATGTCTGTAGTTTGTAATGTGTAGATACAAAACAACCAGGCTGAAAAACAGAGACAACGCCTGGGAAACATGTTCATATCTCATCTTCCCTTTCCTCTTTTCCTCTCTCTGTGTCTCATAAAAACTAAAAACCATGAGCACTTTGGGAAAGGAAGGAAGTGACATGTATGACGTTTCTCAAAACACACACACATATGTACACACAGGATATGAGGCACAGTCAGCACTGCCATTCTCTGTGGTGTTAGAGGATTGTAGCTGAATTGATTGGATCAAAGTCATGGTAGGTCTCCGTCTGTGTTTTTTCCTCAGGAGTCGAGACAACTCAGAGTTTCCAACATTTATCAGCGCTTTGTTAGCTTTCAAATCAGCTTTGTAGCAGCTGTAGTGGAAGTCAAGACACTACACTCCTCGGACAATATTCTACAAATCATGCCTGTTCTTCACTTAACTAACAAGAGAGTAGAAAAGGAAGACAACATTGGATTTTCTTTAACTTTAACCACCACTTTTAACCACAAATCTACATGACCACTGTGGGTTTTCACACAGTTTTGAAATGGAACAGTGTTTCAAACCCTTGGCTTTGTTTGTGGTGGTATTTAGGTATTAGCTTGTTGTATGTATTCATGCAGCAGTTCCAGGTTGTGGATTTATTTGTTGTGGTCGACCCCTGGGCACCGTTGAGCATTAAGATAAGCAACAAAACATCACTAAATTCACAAATTGTAAAGTTACACACCATTTAGGAAAATTTGTCGACACCATGATGTTGCCAGACAACCAGCGGAGAATCCAGGAAGTCACTGCTCAATGCCAGGGAATGGCACATAACCCCTCATAAAACCACACCGTTTTTACATTTTGGTTTTTGTTCAGATTAAACTAAATAAATATAACATGTTAACATGTTAGGTAGACAGATTTTGTTACCTTTAGACAAAACCAGGCTGTTTCCCCCTGTTTCAAGTCTTTGTGCTAAGCTAAGCTAACCATCTTCTGGGTGTAGCGTAGAGAGTGGTATCAATCTTCTCATCTAAATCTCACCAAGAAAGCAAGTAAGTGTATGTCCCAAATTATTGAACTATTACTTTAAGCACAGAGCTGGAGTCAGGATATGTTTAGCCTAGCTTAGCATGAAGACTGGAAGCAGGGAGAAACGACTAGCCTGGCTCTTTTAAAAGTGAAAAAATACACCTACCAACACCTCTAAAGCTCACTACTTAATTTGCATTTTATGCTTTCTTTATAATATGCACACAAACCGCTACTTATCAGAAATATTAGTTTATGTTATGTGATGATGTAAAAAATACATATTGGCCGATACATCATTACCAGTTTTTTGAACTCTTGAATATTGATATCCGTATCAACATCTCAAAAACCTGTATAGGTGGTGCTCTATCGTTTTTATTCTGGCCATTAGTTTTAATTATTTTGTTTTTGAGAAATCATTTGTTTTCAGTCAGTTTGGCATGGCGGATGGGTCTAAATTATACAATACCCATGAGCCATTGGAAGAAGTCACTCAGACGCACGAAGCTCTATCTTTTTTGTTACATTTGGGAACAAAACGTTGGACCATCGTTTTTCAGAATCTGAAAATAAACTGATTTAAATGGTTTAAATGTATTATCAGGTTTCTACAATACGTAAACTTTAGCTTCCACTTGCCATTAGCAGCACAGGCCTCTTATGAGTTGTAACTTCAATCCTTACATTTTTAATGTACCTTGGAGAATATCTTGTTCTTTTATAAAATGTCAAACCCAGTTGATGATTCATCCAGAAATGTTTCATGCCCATCCAAATCTTGGAAGTGCTCCAAATGCTACTACCTACTGTTGTCTATGCAGAAAATGAACTTTCTTCATCATTCTCTCTCTCTCTAGCCACTAGTTCTGCCCACCTTGAAGATCTAGCCTATCTGGATGAGCAGCAGAGACACATCCCTTCAAGGGCGTCCCTCAGAATGCCCAGACAGAATTCTGGGAGTCGTAGTCAACAGGACCACAGAGGTAAACGCATACAAACACACATACAGACAACTATTTTACAAGCAGTGTTACAATACTCTTCTCCCCTCTTCTCCTGCAGTTTGTTTCACTCCGTCTCTCAACCTGAAGCCCCTCCATTTTGAGGTTGCTGGCCTCTCGTCTGATTGGCTGTTCACCGGCAGGGAGTGGCTCTTCCAGGAAGTGGACGCTTGTCTTCGCAGTGGTGACATATCAACCAGTCGGGGTGTGGTGATTGTCGGCAACATGGGCTTTGGGAAAACGGCCATCATTGCCCGCCTGGTGGCGCTCAGTTGTCATGGAAACCGCATGTGGCCAAGCACTGCTGGCAACCAGACCATGCCTAAACGTAAGCAATACAAAACAACAAATTGTGTATGCTTTTCAGCTGTATTTTTTAAACAAACTTGCTTCAAGTTTTGAACAAGTTCAAGTTCAATCTTTAGACATCCATCGGCTATCGTCTGATGACGGTTTGAATGCAGATAAATTAAAAAATAGCTAATCTCTAGGGTTCCGAGATCCGTGGAACCTACACTTTACAGTGGTGTCTGTTTAGAAATCATTTAAAAGACTGCTCCTTATAACTTCTTGTCAAATAACCATCAGATTTAGACTTTTTCTTCAGTATCAACAGGTGGTTGTCGTCTGTACAGGAACTGCCAGTAGACAAAACAGCATGACTTTCCATGATACAGTTTTCCCATGGGGTGTAGATACACAGAGGTGTAGATAGTTTTATGTTGAACTGTTTTATTTTGTACCATCATCAGGTCAAAATTTTAATTTGTTCAGTGCTTTGGTTTGTGTTGTAAATGTTCAGACATTTAGCGAGCTTCATCTCTAAAGAACTTTTCACCAGTCTTCACCACATTTGCTAGGCCGTTCAGAATATAGCTTGACTGATGCAGATAATGAAGCCTGGCACCTTGTGGGACTTTACTTTAGAGGGAAAATGACAAACTGAAGTTAGGGACCGTCTCTAAAGTGCACTTCCTCACATTTTATACATGACCTCCAGTTTTTAAAGAAAAATCATGCAATGTGGCCCAATGCAATTCCGATTTTCCCGTTAGAACACGTTTTATTTATTTTTCATTAACAGTTACACAGCTTTTATTTACACTAAGTTTAGATCCAGGGGGATCAAATACAAATCATACTTTGTTGTTTAATTTAGGTACATGGTTAAAATATTATGTTATTTTGTATTTATGTTTATATATTTATGTTGGCAGCTAAATTTATACATATGAAGAAAATAAATGGCAGTAGAAAACAGTTTAACACAGTATAAATCCTGATACAGCTGTTTTCGTGACACAAACAAATATATATAGATAGATAGATAGATAGATAGATATAGAGAGTAGCTTTGCACTACACGCCTAACTCATGGACCTGCCCTTTCTTACAGATTTGGACAGTTTATGTCAAAGATGACAAAAAAAACATGTAGGCAAATTCACAAGAATATGTGCTCATGCACGTAGAATTAGGCCCAGACACAAAAAGAAGTCATAGTTCCAGAAAGATAAAAAGGCCCAATGTCGTTTTAGAAATGCTTTATAGTTTGCTTAATTTTATGCGCCTGTACTTGCTAGGTGCTTAAATGGGACATAGTAAACTGTTGGCAGGAGCCCACATCACATGCTTGCAAAAAGGACCCCCAGTGAGTTATTCCAGCCATGAAGACAACCTTATTCGTTCTATAAGAGAGAGCTGAGTCATCATCCAAAACCCAATAAAATCAGCCAGACTCACAACCAGCGACCAGACTCACAGCCGCGCCGACCACCAGAGAAACCCATTAAATCATACAGTGGAAAAAGGGACATGAAAGCAGTATAGAGACGCAGTTAAGAGTAAAGAAGGCAGCAGCCACAGAGGAAGAGAAAGATGGTTTGTGTCTTTACATCTTTACTGAGATTTAAAATGTAGAAAAACTCTGATTATCTTTCCCCTGACCCTCACTCCAGATGTAGAGGCTGTTTCTTTCTCCCACGATTCCCTGGGAAGAGGAGGAGGAGGAGGAGGAGGTGATGAAGGAGGAGGAGGAAGCTGTCCAGGGACTCCAGAGATGAGGAGGAGACAGGAGGAGGCGCTGAGGAGGCTTGCAGGACAGGTAGGATCTACTGTATCACAAAATAGATTACAAGAAAGCAGTACATTAACTCCAGTACTGTACTTAAGTACAGTTTTTAGGCATTTGTACTTAACTAAAGTATTTCTATTTTATGCTACTTTATACCTGTTGCACTATATTTCAGTGGGAAATATTGAACTTTCTACTCCACTATTTTATCTGACACCTGTAAGTTACTGGTTACTTTGCAAATTAAATAAATTTTACATACAAAACATACAGTATAGTGAGCTTATAAAGTCTGCTGGTTTTTAAAGACTAAACAGTATAAAGCAGTTCAAATTAACTTCACGACCAGCCACAACATTAAAATGCTGTTTACACATTTATGCATCAGTAATTATATAACTGAAAGGGGCCATTCTGCCGCTAGTACTTTTACTTTTGATACTAAATTTGTTAATAATACCTAAAATGATTTGCTTTCTTGTGGAGAGTTAGAAGAGAAGATTGATGCCACTCAACAGTCTGCACGGTAAATTCGAATGTACCTAGAGCCAGGAGACAGTTAGCTTAGCTTAGCTCTCACATGAGAGTGATATCAATCTTCTCATTTAACTCTTTGCAAGAAAGCAAATAAGTGTTAGGTTCTGTTATCTTGTCTGTTGCCTGTTTTATTTTGAAGTCTTGTCCGTTTTGTTTCCTGTTTGTTCCTGCCCTCGTGTCTCCCTTAAGCTTGATTATCTGCACCTGCTCTCCATTACACACCTGCCCCTGCTTACCTCGTTAGTCTCGTCCTTATTTACACCAGTCCCTGTCCTTTGTTTGTTGTTGGTTCATTGTGATCTGTGTCCTGTGTGTATATCCAGTTCTGTGATCTGTGTATCTAGTTGTGTGATCTTCGTGCTTCTATAGCCAGTACCTGTAGCCGGTCAATCTGTCTGTTTACCTGCCTTCCCCGTACCTGCGTGAGTTCAATAAATCTTTGAAATTCCTGTCCGCCTCCGCATTCTGTCTGCGCTTGGGTCCTCTCCCTGCTCCCACCTTAACAATAAGCCTATTTTCCAAAATGACAAATTATTTCTTTAAACCTTTATATATGAAAATATTTCTCAACAGTTAGTGAGTTTTCTTGAAGCCAATATAGTTAGCATAGCTATGGATGTTAGTTGAACTGACTGTTAAGTCAGTTGATGTTATATGGATGTTAAATACAAAGCTTTTTTTAATGATTTGTAATGCGTAGACAGACACATTTCATCGCAAAACTTCTCTCCAGCTGAAACTTAAAAGGCTGGTAAAGAAATCCACAATAACAAACTCAAGGTCTTGCTAAAATCCACTAGTCATGCAAATATTTCTTCCTGTCTGTCTTTGCAGGTAGTCTCATATCATTTCTGTCAAGCTGATAACTGTCACACTTGTCTGGTTCCGGAGTTCGTCCACAACATGGCAGCGATGCTAAGCGACGCCCCTCAGCTGTCGGCCTATCGGGAGCTGCTGCACCGTTCGCCACAGCTACAGAGCACGCTTAGTCTGCGCTCCTGCATCCAGGATCCGAGCTCTGCCCTCCAGAGAGGAATACTAGAACCACTGGACGCTCTCTACAGAGGTGCATACATCTTCTACTGTATTCTGCTAGCTTCTGTTCTGTAAAGCCAGGGGTAGGACTTAATCTGTTCTGTTCTATATTGGGGGTTTTTTCCAGAGAGGAAGTTGCACGTGGAGGGGGCGGGGCTTATTATACTGATTGATGGGCTGAACGAGGCAGAGTTCCACAGGCCGGACTACGGCGACACACTGACTTCCTTTCTGTCTCGAAACGTCCAGAAATTTCCTTCCTGGTTGAAGGTCATTACCACTGTCAGGACCAGTCAGCAGGTATACACACTCCACACACAAGCAAACAAACTTGGAACTATTATATACTATTAAAGCTACCAAAGTTTGGCATTTTCAATAAAATATAAGCTTTTACGTTTAACCCAGCAGCATCCAAAGTCCTTTTCTTAACAGCAAAAACACACATAACAGACGGTTGTGTTTCTAATCAGTCAAACGATTCACATTGAAAAAAGAAAAGAAAAGATGTCAGTCGTGTTTTTACAGTTTAAGAATCAAAATCAGGATCCCTGTCGAGCTTTGTATTTGCTGAAGTGGTGTGCACGGGGCTGTAGTAAGAGCGATACTTGGTACAAGAGTGTGGAGGGGGTTGTCCTATTTTTAAAAAAAAAACCTTTTCAAAACTAAAACACGACACAAAGAGCAAAAAATTAAACAAATCAAAGAGCAAAAGTGTAAGGAATACATTCAACTATGTGGAAGCCCATTCTAGGTGCTATCAGAGTTTAAGCTAACGTTAACGTAGCTCCGTCCTGCTCTTTATTGGATTTGAAAAGGTTTGCAATGAAGCAACTCCAGCCAACGTTACCCGAGACAGCATTGCATTTATCGGTTTAACCTCATCCTTAAATCCTTTCTTTTGCAACATTTAAGTATGTAAGCTAGCTAACAGCCGGCAGGGTTATGTTAGAACACAATAAGAGTCTGATCTTACACTTTTCCCTATCACACTTAGATTTCCAGGACCCTGCGTCAAGGGCATTTTTAAGACCCCTTTCACAGGGTTCTCGTTTTAACACGAGTCAGCTGGAAAGCAAGAAGTGGCATTTTCAATAAACTCATGGAGCTGATTTAATTAGCTAGCTAGCTACAGTTGCTAAAATTTGCCAGTGAGAGTTGCCCTTTCAGCCGGCAAAATCTATGTCCACCGGCTATGAATGAGTAGCTACTTTTGTCTACCTCTTTAAGGAATCAAGGACCCATGGTTTAAAAAACTACAGGTCATTGAATGGTAAATCCGCCCTTGCTATCATTGTAAAGGAGTTGCAACAGTAACTAAGGGAGGCTGGGCTTAGCAAAGGGTGTCAGGTGTAGGAAGGGCCCAGCGTGCTTGATATGACGTCTGTCCATAGCAAGTGAACCACACCAGTGAGCAAAACTCAAATTGCTTGAGGCTTTGCTGACGAAAACTTGTTTTGAACTTACAAAATCTTTTTCTCTGTCTAATTCTCAATCAGAACATCACCAGTTCTCTACCTTTTCACCGCATCTCTCTAGACAGGATGGAGGAGAACAGCGCCATAGACCAGGACCTGCAGGTAACATGCACACCGTCTGCCTGTTTGTCTGTCTGTCTCTCTATCTATCTCTCTGTACATCTATATGTCTGTCTTTTATTTTCTCAGGGTTACCTGATGCAGCGTATCCACAGCAGTGCGGAGATCCAGAGCAACGTGTCACTGAGCAATGGTCGCCTTGACAACACAGCACTGGCCAAGCTGATCAGCCACCTGAAGAGCCTGAGCAAGGGCTCATACCTCTACCTGAAACTGACCCTGGACCTGATAGAGGGAGGATACCTCGTCCTAAAGAGCTCCAGCTTCAAGGTGAGGAGGGGGTGGGGAAGGAGGGAAGAAAGAACAGTGAAGTGGAGGTAAAATGAAAGAAGGATTGTAGGAAAAATAAGTTAGTCAATTATAATAGATAATTACTTACCATTTGGTACTTGTTTTAAAATTTCTTTATCAATAAACTACAAATGGTGGAATTTTCTGAAGTGTGCTATCTTACTCCGTGCTGTAAACTGGTAAAAGTCTATTAAAATGTCATAAACTTTTGTTGAGTTGGCAGTTGAAGTGATAGTTGCAGATAGTTGAAGTGTGTGCACTTAAATAGTTGAAGTGTCAGTTGGTGTGTAAGCAATGACAGCTGTTAAAATGTCAAGTGAAGAGTAAATATTAGTTAAAGTGTGAGCTGATGTGTAGAGGCTGAAAGCGGTTGAAATGTTGTCTGACGTCTAAGAGATGAAAGCAGTTGAAATGTCCGTTTAATTGTAAATGATAAAACCACTTGAAATTTGAGTTTAAGTGGAAGCTTCGGAGAGGCTGAAAGTGATTGAAATGTAATTTGACAATTAACTGATGAAAGCAATTGAACTGTCAGTTGAGGGTTTTTTTTGCATATATTACTTAATTAGTTATGTATTCATTTAGATATGTACCAGGAAGGTAAACAGGATGACCTTAAATTTGTGTGTGTGTGTGTGTGTGTGTGTGTGTGTGTAGGTGGTTCCTGTGAGTCTAGCAGAGGTCTACTTGCTGCAACTCAACATGCGGTTTCCCACCCAGTCATCTTTTCAGAGAGTTCTGCCACTGCTCAACGTTACTGTGGCATCATTGCACCCACTGACCGACCAGCAGGTACACACCATTACTGTGTCTGTGTGAGTGTGTGTGTGTGCATTCATGTCCCCCATAGAATGAATTGGAACAACCTTAACTTCTCTAAACTACGCGCTACAAACGCACTAAACTAAGATGGTGAACATGGTAAACATTGCACCTGCTAAACATAAGCATGTTAGCATGCTGACGTTTGCATTTAGCTCAAAGCACTGCTGTGCCTAAGTATAACCTCACAGCGCTGCTAGAATGGCTGTAGACTCTTAGTCTTTTTGGCACATCTTTGACATATTGAAAATGGGACAATGTACTTGAATTGTGACTGTTTCTCTCCTCCAGCTGTTTGAGGTGGTGAATGCGGGTGCTCTGACTGGCGGAACGCTGCACTGGGTGGAGTTTGTGCACCGTCTGGAGCAGCTCTCCTCTTTCTTGCTGCGTCGAAGTGACGGCAGCAGGATGCTAAACCACGCCTCCTTCAGGGAGTGGCTGATGTGGAGAGAGGAGGGTCAGGATGACAGGTTCCTCTGCGACCCCAGGTACTCTGACAGGCAGTGAGAGAGCAAGAGTGAGAAAGACAGAAGACGAAAGAGAGGAGTTTTCACTGAGCCGTCTGTTCCTCTGTCCGTCTGTTTGTCTCCAGGAGCGGTCACACTCTCCTGGCCTTCTGGCTCTGCAGACAGGTAGGAAAGTTGAACCGACAGCAGACACTGGAGCTGGGACATCACATCCTGAAGGCTCACATCTACAAAGTTAGCTCACATACACACACACACACACACACACACACACACACACACACACACACACACACACAGACACACACACACACACAGTCTTCAAGTGGCTCAGTATAGCAGATATAAGGACATTTTAAGTATTTATTAATGCATTTATCAACTATCATAACTTCTCTTATGAAGCATCTGTGACTGGTGAATAAACATTGAATGGATGATTGATAACAGAGTGTAACATAGCTGTAATCATTAAATTATATATGAACAAACATATGAACAACTCCTTACAATCCTAATTAACTGTTTATATGCATGTACAAATTATTCACAGGTGGGTTTAAAACAGTTTATTAATATGTTAAAAACTCATGAAGACATGTGGAGCTTGAAGGTTCATTCTTGACCTTGGGAATACTAGTTTGACAAAAAATTCTTAACTTAAGGACCACTTACTAGATTTTTCCCAGAGCTAAATAGATACTTTACTATACTAGTTGTACTGTGTTGTATTATCAGTCATTCAGTGAACTAGTCATACACCAGTTACAGAAGCTTCACAGGAGAAATGATAAGGGCTGACAAATACATTAATAACTTAAAATGTCCCTATATCTGCTAAAAACTACATGAGTTATAAACCATTTATTAAGTGTTTATATACTGTATAAATGTTACATATAGGGGTTAAAATACCATTAAATGTTGTATTGACCAGGGTTGCCAACTCTCACGCTTCTGGCGTGTGACACACGCTTTCACGTTCTGTCTCACGCTGTCGAAACAATTCTCACGCCAAAACACTGCGACAGCAACAGAGATGAACAGGCGAACAGACATACCGTTGGTTACGTAGTGTAACCCCCAATCTATGAGTATGGGCTCTTACTCTATTTGGTCCGCGATATGTGCGCGATGCTTATCGCCGTGTTGATTGGACAGCTGTTCTGACAGAAAACCCTACGTGGAGCCCAGAAGGCGATCAAGCAAGCCAGTGAGTTAATGAGTGTTCATAAAACAGTGTAGTTCTGATATTGGAGTAGTTCTGACCGTGTTTGACTTTCATTAGTGAATAAACCTGTGTGCCCTTT
>LKNJ01007391.1:0-22173 GCA_002120245.1 Maccullochella peelii
CCCCACTGGGTCTTGGCAGAGATGTTCTAATATTTGAGCTAAAGTCCTAACTGTACACAGTCTCTGTAGAAATGGCAACCACAAAATACTTGGAAAATCAGTTTGTACTTCTTTCAGATTAGTCCATTTAGTAATTTGCCAAAGCTTTAGATTAATCAGCTGTGAGTCTTGATGATGCTCCTCACCACTTTGATCAATGTATGTTCTTTCCAGCCAAAAGTGAGTTCTAATTCCTTGAGTTTCTATGTTATCATCCATTTAGCATTTACCAGCCACCATATTACGGCTCCCCACAATAGAACAAAAGCAACTGTAAAAATGCTTAAAAGTAGCCAATTGCCTTTATCTGTTTGTTCACTACACACTTGTTTCACTAGAATTTGGTTGGCACATTCATATCATATCAACAAACACAAAATACTATAATCACTAAAAGTTGAGTAGCAATTTTAAAATATTACAAGTTTGATCAATTATTATTGTACTACCCACTGTAATCACTTATACACTCTGATTAATAAACTGCTTTATGACACACTCAGCGCCCGCTTATGAGCTCCTGATGAAAAAAGAAAAGATTTGTATTCACATATGCACAGGGTGTTCTCTCTTTGCTACAGCTCTCTGAAGCTTGGGTTCTGCCAAATTATTCTCTTATCAGCATTACTGTTACTCCCTTTGACTTGGTGTCCTCCTCCCCTTTTGGTCTCTCATCACTACTCTAATACTATCCTTCAAATATCTATCCTATGTCCAAACCCTATCTCTAATTAATTTGTCTCTTGTAAATGAAGAATATACTGATTCACTTATCTTTCAAAGCAGATACACCAGATACTCCCAAGTACTACAATATTAATCAAGACACAATTTTCTGCATGGATTATTTTGTCTCTTGCATCACACGATATTGGTCCAACAATCTTTCAAGCAGGATACACCAATACCTCTGCAACACCACAAAATCAATCACTTATGCGAGATTTCACCAGTTTATATTTATTAACTCTGTAATCCCTCTCAAACTGTTTATGAATAACAGGCAAATAGAGCCAATCTTTCCTGCTGTCACGCTACTGCACTCACAGCTCTTTCATGCATGATGTCATATACACAACACACCAACCGGCTGTTACTGTCCCGCAGGCTTCACCGCAACTTTTCCTTACTTTAAATGTTCCTGATTCACTTCCTCAACACAGGTAACTACTGCCCATACAGACCTGCTGTGAGTCTGATTCTCACATCAGCGGTATCAGCGCAGTTTTAACACAGTACTGCCCGTGCAGACCTCCTGTGCATTGTTTCCTCAACACACAGGAGCGGTATCCGCAGCTGTTATCACTTTACTATCACTTTAAGTAACTGCCCATTCAGCCCTCCTGTAAGCCCTTTTTCTGACCTCAGGCGCGGTATCTGCAGCACATTGCTTGTCTGTTCAGTCCTGCTCTAAATAAATCTATAGAACAGCAGTATCTACAAGACTTTAACTCATACTAGGTGCCTCCCCGAGCAGACCTTTCCTGAAAAAGAAAGCGGTAACTGGAGGACTTTAGATATATATCTCTAGATCATATGATTATTTTATAATAATGTAAATGGCCATGTGTGCTATTTTGTTATCAGTTAGATCTCCCGATACCAAAAGTATATGTATCTTTATATATTGATATACTAATAGTTTCAACCATCACATCTGAATCATTCACATCAGTTCAGGTTAGTACAGACAACACAAAAGCTTCACATTGAACTCTTAATTTAATTTTTTTAGATTCTTTGGAGGAGAGGCAATGTACCGTCTGTGACCCGGGCGGGTTCAGACTGTGCTCACGAACAACAAGATAGCAGAATTTAGAAAATGGCTCTGCTTACCTTTCTGTAGGGGCGCCCGTTGTTTAGAGCTGCAGTGCTTCCGTCCAAGCCCCAGGCCCCATGGCCTCTCCTAGCTGGCTCGCCAATGTAATGTGGGAGGAAAAGATGGGCCAGATGTCTTCAGAGTCTTCACCACACCATAAACTTACTTCAATAAAAATAATAAAACAACTGAGTCAAAAAGAGTTCAAATATGAGTCCTAGGAGTAACTAACCAATAACAGCTTGCACTCTTGCTTTTATCCTGTCTCTTCACCCCTCCTTTTGTGCTCCGTCTTGAGAATCTCTCTTTGACCTTGAGTACTATGTATCCACATCTCTGAGACTGTGGCTGCGAAATATTAGTGACTTGGCTGAGAACAGTGTTTTTGCTGAGAAATATTAGTGATTCGCCTGGGAAAAATTAGTGTCCACCAAAGACCCTGCAAAGGCCTGTGCTGTGACATCATCTTCAACACCTCTCTGTCTCATACACGATTATCTCCCAGAGTCAGCCTACCTACCAATAGAAGAAGACTCTTTATGACTTACATTGAGTCTGTACTAACCTATCCTCTCTGACTTGACCTTTTGATTTAGCATACAGTGTGTAAAACATATCCCACAGGCCCACCCCTTAAAAATGGGATTTTCAATGAGCACAGACAAACTTTCTACTGTCAGCTAATGAATGTGAAAACAGCTATGTAGTGTCAAACTCTGCACAGACACCATTCTGCACAGTGAAGCTTAAACATCCAACTGTTGGAACAACAAGAAAAACACATTTTTGAGTGGGGGGGGTACTGTCCTGTTGGTACAGCTTATGGTCAAATAGCCGAGTGGCAACTGATAAAGACAAGATTTAAAAACCAAAACACAATGATTAAGGTCAAAAATAAAAAAAACAATGATAATGTACTGAACAGCTAAGTCTGCTTCACTTCACAAAGTGGCACACCTGTGTGGAGGTCAGTGACAATCTTTTTTTTTTTGGCATGTAATCTTCCATCTAAGTTAAGTTTCTTTTCTGCACAGAGCCAGCTGCTGGCTTATGCACTGAAAAAATTAAAAGTGGGCCACAGGGCCACCCTGTTGTCCACAGATCATGTTTACAAGCGTTTCTATGTGCTTAGCCAACTATTTTCATGCCTCAAAAATAATTTCACTCACTCCTATAATATACAGTTGTTTTTAAGTCAGATCACTTTAGCCATGATTAGGAATATGCGCAGTTTTTGATGCACAGCAAGTCATTTTAAACACACCTCAGAACATTTGAAAAATTGACGAAGGTACCCGTTGACTGATACACCAGGATCCAGTGACATCATTTGTATGTCAGCTAACGTTCTTACATTTTAAGAAAAAGTTTGACACCTTGGAAAATTATGCTTTCTTAAGAGTTAGATAAAACGATCAATACCACTCTCATGTCTGTACAGTAAATAAAAAGTTACAGCCAGCAGTCAGTTAGCTTAGCATGGCATAAAGACCGGAAAGAGGGGGAACAGCTAGCCTGGCTCTGTCCAAAGGTAGTAAAATATGTCTCACCAATTAACATATTTTATCTTGTTTGTCTATTTCTTGTGTCTTGCACCTTAGCCATCACCTGATTCCAACTCCCCAAACTTAACCTAGTAAACAGTTTACAGGGGAGGAAACTCACCAAACATGCAGTCTTGCATAATGGTTTGCCTGAATAGCTGCTTGTTTCCCTTGCCAGCCCAATTAAAATGACAGGCCAGGGAGTTAGTCAGACGGGCTGACAGCATCCTTCGGATCATGGAGTGTGACGTGGTGCCTCCTACCAAAGCCAAGTGAGCAATCTAAACAGATGAGAGGGAGAAATGGTGGTCGTCATGATGTTGCCTACTATGAAATCATTTTTGAGGCCACTGCTTATACTGTTGTGTGAAGTACATTATATTGCTATGTGGGACATTACACTCCATTTCATGAACACGCAGACCAACTTCTGTTTCTACAAACAGAAGTTTAAAAGGCAATAACTGCATTTTTGCTGCTAAATGTAGCTGTAACGCCCGGCTCGGGGCCCTGACCTCTGCTCCCTGTTTCATCACTACTAACCCTGTCTATTGTGTCCCCTAGTGTCTGCTTCCCGGTCCTTGCCCGTTTCCCGCCAGCCCTGTGTGATCACCTGTGAGCCATCAGCAATCAGCCACTTAGCCTGAGCTCAGGTATAAACACCTGTGGCATTCCTGGCTCCTGTGCCAGTTTGTCTTAGCTCCTCAGAGTGTTACATACTAGCAGTTTTCAGTATCTTTCGTTAGCTTACCTGTGTATGACCCCGTCTGTTCCTAGGACCGCCTGTTTGCCTGTTTGTCATCGGACCTGTTCGCTTGTGTTTGTAACTTGTGCCAAACAGTCAAGAAGTAAAAGACTGACTCCTCCGTACCTTGCTTCCTGGTCGTGCTTTTGGGTTCATTCTCTGGTCACCCCAGCCACCCAGTGTGATAGTAGCAGTCTGTTTTTGGTTGTTTATTTTTGAAATTGCTGTAAAATTATACTGAAGGGGCTGCTATCAATTTTATCTATGCAACACTATTCTAACTATAAATGAAAAGTGCCGTAAAAATAAAATGTATTATTATTTACTCGGCTGTAATCTTTTGAACCGTCTATTTCTTCCGTCCTTATTTCCACTTATCTTGTAAGTGGTGTGTTGGAGGCTGAAAGAATAAAAGGGTCAAAATTATGATGTTGCAATACCACTGCAAATAATAATTTATAACAGATAAAAGTTTATCTGTCAACAATACATGCCTTTGTAGTGTCAGACTAAAATAGATTTCCCAATAGATGTCCAATGGGCATGTATTTAGAGTAGGCACAATATCCTGCACAACCTAATCTTACTCAATACAGCAGCCCTGCTGCAACACATAAACACTGTGATAAATTTTGTACAACTCAGGACTAGAGTGACAAATCGGCCAGGTCGATACAAGCTTATTGGAGATATATCAGTATTGCTGCCATATGTCAGCTGGTAAGAAACTAGATTTCTGGTAATTTTGAAACACTTTCAATATTACATCATTTGTCCACTGTCATTGAAGATATTTGTGATTGTGATTTTTTTCTTTCCAACAACTGAACGGCCATCAAAATGACTCCCTGTTTGAGTTTTACAACTTCCAGTGTTGCGGTTGTTGGGGCTGGGCAATATGTTGAAAATATGTCAATATCATTATGTTAGGGAAGATATTGTTTAGGATTTCAGTTATTCATTCAATATTTGCAGTTGTGATGTGACGTAAGTGTTGGGTTTTACTGGTTTTTAAGGCTGCATCACAGTAAAGGGATGCAATTTTCTGCCCTCATCAAACTTGTCTGAATTTCTGGTATTTTCCTCTACCTGATTAGTAATGTGGATGTGTCGACCAAAGATTGTTAATCAGCAATCTCTTGTGTTTTATTTCTGTTATATTGTTTTCTTATGGAAGCACCAATAGTCATCCCAACAGTATTGTCTAAATATCAACATGGAGATAATGAGCCCGAGATATTAAGCCAAAGATATTGTGATATCTTCTTTTTTCTGCATTTTATTTTTGTCCATATTGCTCTGCCATGCTGGTTACTACAGTTATTAGAAGTCCTTGCTTTTGTTTTTGGTACTGGTTGTTTTTATGGTTTGTAAGGCTTTGGTTATTGACACCAAAATAAAATGCCACAAGAGCTATCATACAATGTATGGGACCAGCCGAAGAAGGTGTGTCTCAAGTAGCAGATATGTGATTTCACTTTAGTTTACGGTACAGTTCTGTTGTAATGTGTCACAAATTACCCTCTAAGAAAGTCTAATAAGGGTCTAACTGTTAGGTTTTGTTATCTTGTCTGTTTCCTGTTTTATTTTGAAGTCTTGTCTGTCTTGTTTCCTGTTTATTCCTGCCCTCATGTCTCCCTTCAGCTTGATTATCTGCACCTGCTCCCCATTACACACCTGCCCCTGCTTACCTCGTTTGTGTCGTCCTTATTTATACCAGTCCCTGTCCTTTGTTCGTTGTTGGTTCATTGTGTGTGCTGTGTACTTGGTGACGTGAGTTCTCTGAGTTCACGTGCCTGTTCGCTTGCCTTCTGGAACCTGCCAAGGAGTTAATAAATCTCTGAAACTGCTTCCTCTGGGTCTGTCTGCGCGTGGGTCCTCTCCCTGCTTCCCCTAACAGAATGAACCAACCACACATGGACCCAGCAGACAGTTGGAGGGAGGCTCTGACGGATCTTCTAGCCGACCTTCAGTGCCTCCACACCCTGTGGAGGATGTCACAATATGATGGGTACCGAGAAACGGCCCTCACTTTGGCATGGGAGAGAGTGGCCTCGGAACTTTGGGTAAAGGAGGTATTATTCCCTTGTGCCACAGATTTGTTCATCTCCCCGGATTCCCAGCCTGCTTCCGCGCCAGTCTCTCCAGTCACCTCTGCCCCCAAGCCTGTTCCCCAGTTGGCGGCCCGGCCAACACGTGCTCCGGACTTCCTGTCAGCAGCCGGCCAACACCAGGTCCCGGTCCAGGTTCCCCGTCGGCGGCGCAGCCGACACCTGGTCCTGGTCCAGGTTCCCCGTCGGCGGTGGGCCGACACCTGGTCCCGGTCCAAGCTCCCCGTTGGCGGCGCGGCCGACACCTGGTCCAGGTTCCCCTCAGGTCCTGTCCAGCGGTCACCTCTCGCCCCTGCTGAGCTGGACGTACTATGTAGAAGACGGTGCAGTTATATTGATTCTGATTGGCCAAACGACTCGAAACGTCTCACCAAAGATGTTTTTATTGAGAAGACCGTGACGTGACAACAGCTTTCTGAAACGTCTCTGTTCATGGTATCGGTGTGCCTTTGGGCCACACCTCCTCATTTACATAAAGCTTGAAAAGCCAAAAGCCAATCACCAAATGGAAAAGATGAAATTTAAAATGCCAAATGGTTAAGTGCAAATGAAAAATAAATAATTTAGTTTTTTCTATTTAAGCTTTTAATTTAAATATTTGGCCTCATTATTCCTAGTAGTGTAGTAAAATTTATCTTTTTAATTTTATCTCTTCATTTTCTATTTGGACTTATGGAATTATGACCAAGAATACCCACTTGATGTGATTAATTCAGACTGCAAAAGCCTCATAATAAAGTCAGATAAACTTTGGAATATATCTTTGCACAGAATGAGCACATTAGGAAGGGATCTTTCATAGGCCAGCAGGCAAGACAGACTTGGAAAAAAATGTCCTTTGATCCAGATCCTTTGAAGTGAGGTTTTCACCACCAGGAAAGACAGCCATGTTTACTTAGGGTAAAAGGCGACATAGATGAGAATAAAAATAATTCAATCTAAGAGGAGGCAGAGAGGTTGCAGCGTGCTCTGGGTAAGTCAAGGTGACGTTTGTGTCCAGGCCACAGCCTCCAGTTGATTAGACAGCCAGCTGTCTGATTAATAATGAGAATGGGCTGACAGACACAGTCATGCTAAATGTGCTAATGGCATTCATCTTCACTGTAAAACTTCACGTTAATCATGAGAATGAGTGTTGCTGCTGCCAGCTGCAGACATGCTAACTGGACTAATGACATTCTCCTCCAGCCACCACAGTTTCACTCCAGACCATCAGTCTTATAAAGACAACAGGCCTTTAAGTCTGCAGTGTACAGCTGGATATAAAAGAGGCTGAGTCAGAGTTGCCAGTCTGCGATGCTGAGGATCGGCACGCCCAGGTCCCCGCCTTTGCCTGCCGCCCGGCTTACATTGCACGTGACCCCGATGCCTATCCCTGCAGGTGGTGGGCCCACAGGGTGAGCTGTCAACTGATCACCACCTGGTGGTGAGCTGGATCAGGTGGCGGGGGCGGCTGCTGGACAGACCTGGCAAACCCAAACGTGTAGTGAGGGTGAACTGGGAACATCTGGCGGAGGCCCCTGTCCGCGAGATCTTCAACTCCCACCTCCCAAAGAATTTCTTGCGCATCCCGGGGGAGGTTGGGGACATGGAACAAGAGTGGGCCATGTTCAAACCCTCCATTGCAGAGGCTGCTGCTAGGAGTTGTGGTCTGAAGGACGTCGGTGCCTGTCGAGGCGGCAACCTAAGAACCCGCTGGTGGACACCAGTGATGAAGGAAGCTGTCAAGCTGAAGAAGGAGGTTTTTTGGGCTTGGTTGTCCCAGAGGTCTCCTGAAGCAGCAGACAGGTACCGTGAGGCCAGAAGGGCTGTGGCTTCGGTGGTTGCCGAAGCAAAAACCCAGGTGTGGGAGGAGTTTGGGGAAGCTATGGGGAAGGACTTTCGGTTGGCCTCAAGGAGGTTCTGGCAAACCGTTAGACGACTCAGGAAGGGAAAGCAGAGCTTGGCCCAGGCTGTGCTCAGCAGGGGAGGAGAGCTGCTGCCCCAGACTGGGGAGGTTGTCGAGCGGTGGAAAGAGCACTTTGAGGAACTCCTGAACCTGACCAACACGTCCTCTGTGGAGGAAGCAGAGTTTGAAGACTCGGGGGAAGACTCAACCATATCCCTGGCAGAGGTCTCCGAGGTAGTCAAAAAGCTCCTTGGTGGCAAGGCGCCAGGTGTGGATGAGATTTGCCCTGAGATGTTGAAGGCTCTGGACATTGTTGGGCTGTCTTGCCTGACACGCCTCTTCAGTGTCGCGTGGGGGTTGGGGACAGTGCCTGTGGAGTGGCAGACTGGGGTGGTGGTTCCCATCTTTAAAAAGGGGGACCGGAGGGTGTGCTCCAACTACCGGGGAATCGCACTACTCAGCCTCCCCGGGAAAGCTTACGCCAGGGTGCTGGAAAGGAGACTCCGACCGATTGTCGAACGGGGGGCCGCTGCTACAAGCCATCCAGTCCCTGTATGATCAAAGTGAGAGCTGTGTCTGCATTCTCGGCACAAAGTCAAACACGTTTCCAGTGGGTGTTGGACTTCGCCAGGGCTGCCCCTTGTTGCCGATTCTGTTCGTGATATTCATGGACAGGATCTCAAGGCGCAGCCAGGGGGAGGAGAGTGTCCGGTTTGGTGACCTCAGAATTGCGTCTCTGCTCTTTGCAGATGATGTGGTTCTGTTGGCTTCATCAGGCTGCGACCTTCAGCATGCCCTGGGGCGGTTTGCAGCCGAGTGTGAAGCGCTTGGGATGAGAGTCAGCGCCTCCAAGTCCAAGGCTATGGTTCTCTGCCGGAAAACGGTGGATTGCCCCCTTTGGGTTGCCCCAGACGAAGGAGTTCAAGTATCTCGGGGTCTTGTTCACGAGTGAGGGTGAAATGGAGCGTGAGATGGACAGGCGGATTGGTGCAGCATCAGCAATACTGCGGGTGTTGTACTGGGCCGTTGTTCTGAAGAAGGAGCTGAGCCGGAAGGCAAAGCTTTCGATTTACCAGTCAGTCTACGTTCCAACCCTCACCTATGGTCATGAGCTTTGGGTAGTGACCAAAAGAATGAGACTGCGGATACAAGTGGCCGAAATGAGTTTCCTCCGAAGGGTGGCTGGGCTCACCCTTAAAGACTCTGCTCTGACATCCGGAGGGACCTCGGAGTAGAGCCGCTGCTCCTTCGCATTGAAAGGAGCCAGTTGAGGTGGTTCGGGCATCTGATTAGGATGCCTCCTGAACACCTCCCTTTAGAGGTTTTCCAGGCAGGTCCAACTGGTAGGAGGACCCGGGGTAGACCCAGCACATGCTGGAGGAATTATATATCTCGTCTGGCTTGGGAACGCCTTGGGAACCCCCAGGAGAAGCTGGAAAGCGTTGCTGGGGAGAGGGACGTCTGAACATCCCTGCTTGGCCTGCTGCCACCGCAACCCGACCCCGGATAAGCGGAAGAAAATGGATAGATGGATGGATGAGTCAGAGCTGTTATAGTTAAACTTGTGGAAGAATTTGTGCATTTTTCTTTTCTGTGGGAGCTTTAACAAGCATTAACAGGCTTTTCCCAACTGAACTCTAGTCAGTCCAAGCTACAGGTACATTTAATGCAGTGAGAATTTCAAATTGCTGGCTATGGCACATTGTGTTATCAGGATAAACTGTACTCTGGTGCACACATAGTAAGATGAAAAGTGGACCTGAACATGGAGTTTTGCAAGACACTGGCAATTTTATCATTTGACTATGAGGAGTAGTCACTTGTAACCACCATGAAATGTAGAAAAGGGATCACTGTCAAAAGTACATACTGCTGCATGCAGAGATACATAACTCAAGCATCTGTAAGTTGATTTCTCTGTACTGCAGTGAAATGAACTGACAACAATGATTGCCTGGAAGGTAGTAAACACTACAGCATGCTTTGGAAAATGGTCTGTAGTAAGGTATAGGTGAAATAAGGTGCATGTGAAATTTTTTTTCACATCTTATTAACAAAATAAATGTGCACATGCAGTTCTTTTGTGAATTTTTGAGACCGTGTTCCTTTTTTTCCCAACTGAATTCAATTCAGTCAATTAGTTAAAAACATTATTTCACAATGCCCTCTTTGCCCAGCTAACAAGCCACCCATCATTGCATGCTCTATTATGTCACCAGTCTCCTTCAAGTTCCACCATTATCACACTTGAACTTGTGCAGCAGTTCACTGAACTGTGCACATGGGTAAATGTTTGTCCAGTTCAAGCTTTAAACAGCCTCAGCAGCTCAAATGTTTCAGATGCCTTTAATTTGCTGGGCAGAGGGCAAATGCTGACATTGTACACTCTGTACATTTTGGTTAAACTAATTCAGCATGTCATGTTAAATTCTGATTGGATGGAAAATGTTTTACTTGTAAACAAATGAGCGTGATAAGTAAAGCTCGAATTAGTTTTGAGGTTTATTAAACAATAAACTAACAAACAAACCAAAAAAATAAAATAACATAAAAAAATAAAATAAAATATATATATACACCTTAGTTAGTATCTGATAAGCCAGCAAGAATACACTTTATATGTGGTTGGTAGAGATGTCAGCAATTTTATTTAAACTCTATTCTTTGAAGTCCTTATAAGATGAAACAAAGAATCTGTATTTTGTGTTTTCTCCCTCTCACATGCATCCATATGCTCCCACTCACACACACACACACACTCACACAACCATTCCTGCACAGTGTCTTATGTTGGCCTGTAAACAAGCAGAAAGACACACACGCAAACACACCCACACTGCATTCCACTTGAGAGCACATATAGAGCATGAGAGAAAACTTATAGTTATACAGTCATTTTACACAATAAGAGTCCAGAACATGTCCTTCCCCTCCACAGCCTGTGGGCAAACCAGTTGTTCAGGGCTTCCATTAGCTCGTCTGTCCACATAAAACGTGTCCATCTGCTCTGGGTCCTTTGTTGTGATGAAAGACAAAGTTTTATTTTTTTTTCTATTTTTTTCACCTCCTGTCCATCCGCTCTGCTCTGTCTAGAAACAGCAACACTGGCAGCTTGGAGACCAGCTTTGCAGGAGATTTTTTTCAGCATTGAATTCAAAAGATTGTCATTGTAATGCTGGAATGTCTTACTACAATCTATGCTTAAATAACGGTACCGTACTTTAGAGCCTCAGAAAAGAGTCCACTTCTGTTTCTGGTTCTCGTTGTTCTTCTTGATCTAAAAAAAGTACAAGATGATTTGTTTTAAATTGTACTCACTAGATAGAAGTTAAGTTAAACCCTGTGAAAATATTGAGATTCTTGTTAAAGGCACAATATTCAGCCATGAGGAAAGAGCACACTGCTACTATTGTGTCCTGTAGAAGCCTATCTGGTTTTGCTGTTTTTTGTTCTTGTTTAAAGCCCTGATAAGACAAGCAGTCCACATTTAGTCTAAATCAAGTTGCCATTACTATACTGCAAAGGTTCGTCCACAACTGGGGAATCTTTGAAGAAGAAAAAATGTATTACTTTAACCACTTAGATTTTATATGTGATTATTTCTCCTTATTTTTGCAGTTTTGGACATACTTTCTGTCAGTAAGTGGAGACGTTGCTAAAGACAGGATTTAAAGGTAGGTTTCCAAGGGATAACTTTGGGAAATACCCACGTGATTTTGATCCCATCTCTTTATTACAGACATTTCAGGTGCACTTACTTTCATGTTTACCTCCAAATATGTGGTTTTTGACCCGTCTGAGTTTGTTGCTGTGCTCACAGATCTCAGCAATTAACTTAGTGAGCACAATGTTAGCATAGCTGATAGAAATGATGGCCAAAGCTATGAAAATAAGGCCCAGATTGTAATAAACTGGAATTATCCTTGAAGAGAACTGTTTATCCACTGTGAATGTTCACAGCCCACTGCGTACAAACACACTCAGTCACCAGAAAAATAGAAACCCTGCCACAATCAAAGAAGTGATCCATCCTTTACCATTTGTGTATGTCTCTACCAAAGCCAGCGACTCTAATTCCCCATTAGCTTTGCATGTAAGCAGATGCCAACACTATTGTAAATCACTAAGACTGTATAGTTAATGGGCTTTATAAAGGCAGCATGTTCAAAGTTAAACAATGAAAGGGTAAGAACACAAAGAAACCTCATAAGAATGTTTGCTAAGGTAGACCCTCTTAGGTCCATCAAGATAAGTAGAATGGGAGATATCAAGTGACTCAGACCAGAACAAGAAATTGCACAAACACACAATGTGTCTCAGTCTGCCTGTATGGTGGTGTAACATCAGACAGCCACACAGGGTGCCTCTCCTGTCAATGGTAAACTGCTGAAAGTGTTTGGGCTAAGTATCCCTAGAAATTACACCTACATTGGATAATTTCACACCTCACAATTTAAACCCAATTTCAACGTTCAGTGCCAATGCAGGAAGTATGGTGTAAGGTGCAGCGCCTAGGGTGATTGATGGGCATGTGGTCTGCTCAACTTTCACGCCATTAACAATCACCTTTTTATTATCACGCTCTTTCCCTAACCATAACTAGGTGTTTTAAGTTGCCTAAGCCTAACCATACACATACAGTAACTATTGTTTATTTACCATAACCACAGTCTTTCCTTAACAGTAACCATAGCTTGCCATGTGAAAATATTGGAGAAAAAAAGGGATTTCTTTTTGTAAATTGCCATTGTATGTAAAAATGTTGTCATTAAACGTAATTGCCCAGTAATGACATTCTTATCTGGTGACAGGGTTGGCTCAAAACCATCAGTGATGCACTGTGGATGACTAGAAAAGTGCTGTCTAGTTTGATGAATCCTGGTTCCAACTATACCACCATGATGGCGCAGTCAGTTTGTGGCTTAAATACCCCAAGGTCATGAACCAAACATGTTTACAACTGTACATGCCTGTGGGTGAGGTGACAATGGTTTGGCAGGTATGAGTTACTGGCTTACACTGGGTAACCTGTAGATCAACACATTAATACCAGCACCAAAGCATAAGAAGACCTTAACATGATAGCAAACTGGATTCATCATGATAGACACTTTCAGCAACATAATGCTCTCTGTCATTTCAAAGAATGTCCAGGAATTGTTTGAGGAACATTCAGATGAAATGACCTGGCCACAACAGGTCAAGTCATTCAATCAATCCTACTAACACCTTTGAAATGAACACAAATGCAGCATCCAATACATGTAAAGCGGGGAATATAAAGAATGTACTGTTTCTATTCAGATCATGAAGGCTCACTGAACGCTTTGATATTATTATATATAGATATATTGTAAAGCCTTCAGTCTTTGGAGCGGGAGTGGGAGATTTTGGAGCGACGTGTTAGACAGCGCTCTCCACCGCCGTCATCAGAACATTTACTGAGGGAATATCTTTTGGAAGAATGCTGTTATTCCCTCCAGAATCTATGACAAGCAGCACAGAAGCTGTTACATTACATTACATTTATTTAGCTGGAGCTTTTATCCAAAGCGACTTACAATAAGTGCATTCAACCATGTGAATACAATCCAAAAATTGCAAGAGTCATGTTCTGGAGGATCCTGGAGCAAGAACTCCTTACTATAGTACACTGGATGTTGCTTTTTCTTTTCATTTGTCACACATGTGTAGATGTTCCTTAATTGAAAGATATATCCTCATCATATAATTAGGCAGGAAAGGGAAAGCCTTCTCTGTCCAGCATGTGAATGTGTTTCTGTACAGAATGCGTGTACCTTTCTTGTGCAGTCAACCGCCATTATATAACCTTAATTTAATCAGGTAATCTCACTGAGATCAAGATCTCTTTCACAAGAGAGACCCGAGTACAGCAGAGAAAAAGAAAGATACACACCTCCTTACTTTTTTCCTTTTTTTCCCCCTTCCTTCCATTTTTCTGTGCATGGCAACTATGGTATGGTTAAGATTAGGGAAAGATTTTGTTTATGGCAAATAAACTATGGTTAAGGTGGTTAGGGTTAAGCAGGGAAAGATCATGGTTAGGGCTGATAAAATGACGAATATTAATTGCAGGTCTGTGACAGAACACAAACTCCACTCTCATGCATGAAGGTCTGACTTGCTACATGCCCATCCACGTCCCTGACCTCTACACCCTAACTTTATGCCTCACTATAGACTGTAAAGGACACACTTCTTCCTGCATTGGCACTGAATATAATTCACAAGGTGAGGAATTGTCCAATATAGACATAATTTCTAGGGCCCCCGCGCTGGCTACTTCATACACTTTGTGTGATGCTAATTGTTGGTCATACTTACTCTTGCTTGCACCACTAGTTTGTCTTCAAAAATGTATTTTGGAACCTGACTGTGGTACTGGAGCTGCAGCAAATTTGAAATTGGGTCTTACAACTGATCCCTAGCCCTGACTACATGAGCCTTGATAATAAGCTGAAAGGCAATGCACAGAAAAATAAATTAGAGTAACATTGACCTCATACTTGCCCTTAAATTATGTAACACATTGAGGTGGATGAAGCTCTGTGCAATTCTAACATGTACAGTATAACTTCAGGTATCTGACAAAAGCGTTCAGTAATAGTCTGTAACACCAGGTGTTTCAACACCAGTAGCGTGTTTTATCAGGGCTTGAAATTGTGATTTTGAAAGCATGGTCACATCATTGGTCATTCTTTACCTGATTTCTTTTAAAGAAAATTACATTGCACATGCTCACAGACGTTGTGAGAATAGCATGGGTACAAATTTGACTACATTTTGTTTTTGAGAAGTACTTACCTTAAAAATGCAGTGATTGTTCGAAAGCATACAGTATAATGATTATAATACAGTGGCTCAGTAGAGCCATGCTAAGCTTTTTTTCTACAGAAATTAAAAGAAACTGAGTTTGGTTTACAGTGCAAAATGATTTAAACACAATGATACATACTTAACTCCACAAAAATGACCTCAGTCAGAGCACTGAGCTTAAACCAAATATGGACTACCTTATTACGATCGATTTCAATCAAACGCCTTCAGTTAATTAGCTGGATGAGCTTCAATCACAAGATCATGTAAAAACTGTTGTAGTTACCTATTTTTGCACTGGGCTTCCCTTACTACTTTGTTGATCTAAACAAATAAAAGTTGTGTTCCATTCACATGCAAAAAGTGAGATAACAGAAGGTAAGAAAAAGAGAAAGATCATTGCCCGTAATGTTGGAGTCACCAAAGTTTTTTTTTGGCAAGTTTAGACTTAGAAATACCATACCTTTACTGCGTCTTAAATCCGATATAATTTTATCTAAATCTATTTTGCATGGATGAGTACAGCAAAGTGATAGGATTTTTAATAAATTATACCTCTGTTATATGTATATATATATATATGTATATATATAAATATATGTATACATATATATATATGTGTGTATATATAAATACATATATACACATATAGATGTATATTTAAATATATATACATGTATATATATATGTATAGTTATTTATATATTATATATTACATTGTATTTACATTGCATCACATCCAGTACTACTCATTCCAAAATAGGATTTATACAAATGGACTGAACGCTCCTCTATTTTCATCGCTGTACAAGACCTAGGTAGCTTTTTTAACAAATCATGAGCAGTTGTGCTGCCACACAGGCTTGCTACTGCCGCCCTAGTGGACATAGTAAAGCCAGTAGACCAGGTTGAAGAAGGTGAATGTGATTGGGAAGATAACACGGGACCATTTGTCTATGGCGTTGACATCCGTGAGGTCAGGTATCTTGACTTTGAGCTGTGAGGCCCTCCTTCGCAAGCGGCCCTTCTTGTGGCCCATTGGACGGTCAATGGCCGGTCGTCCATACAGGTCTCGGCTGGTCATGGGCTTGCGGTACTGTATGCTGGCGCTGTCGTAAGAGAACATGGTAGCCCGAGGGTCGTTTAGAGCGCCCATCATATCTGTTCCACCCATCTCACTTGTTAGGTTGGTCAGGAGGATGTTGCCATGAGCATCAACCTGAGGAAGGAGGTCATCAGATTTCATTAAATTCATTTTGTAACTAAAACAGCAAAGTCAAAGACTGGGTCCCTAACAACAAGCAGCATCCTATTTAGGTGAAATGAATGGGAATTTGGACATAATGTTGTGGACTGCCCTATTCAGGTAAGACACAGAGTTCTTCTTTTTAAGAAAACGTTTTTTAGACAATTTTGAAGGAAGCATATAGCGTGGTTGGAAATCCCACAACACCTTAGAGGCACAACTAAGAGGTGGAAGTAGAACAAAACTCCAGCTGTCAGTATGCTTAAAAAGAAGTGCTTGTTGGATCGTCTAACAGCATCTGAAATACTCCCCTCCCACACCTGCATTGGACAATTTTTGCCAGATCTTTCCAAAACCGACAATCCAAATATCACGTCCACTTTATGAAGCAATTAGCAAGGTTTGAACGTCAGTCTTTTGACACAACTACTTTGGTCAGTTTTCGATTTGGGAGGGATAAATTGGTGGATTACTCATTTGCCTGGCTGAATAGCCCAGCTTTCACTCAATGGGCCTCATGCAAAAAACACTCATAAGACCAGATATGTTCTTAAGTGGCATGTGCAAGTGATTTAAGAGAACTTGAACTTCATTATTCTGAATTAATTTAGAGTTTAAATACATCTATGTTTTTGTGTGAATGAAACATGCCCACAAATGAAGCAGAACAGGTAGTCTTATACAGTAATCAGTAATACAACAATGGCTCAACATCACCTGATGACAAACTGTTGGCTTGGGGTGTCTGGACTCTATGATGTCATTACCCAACAGTATGAAAACCGCACAAAGCCCCTTTCCCACCTGCACTTTATTGCTCTCCAGTCTGCTCTTATTCTCGTTGTTGGACTTGGCAGCCTTTTCTGCCACCTTCTTCTGTAGGTGAGGACCTCGACCGAAGAAGATGTAGTTGACAAAGGCATACTCCAGCAAGGCCAGAAAGACAAAAACAAAGCAACCCATGAGGTAAATGTCAATGGCCTTGACGTAGGGAATCTTGGGTAGAGTCTCCCTAAGGTGGGTATTGATGGTGGTCATGGTCAGCACTGTGGTTATACCTGCAGACAAGCAGATTGGAGGGAGGTAACGGTTAAAAGGAGGTCTTTCGGCAAAACTGCATACTGAGGGAACTCCATAGATACAGAAGAAGTAAGGCTTATATTAGCCCTTATTACACAACAACCATCATATACAGCCTGTGGCTGTTAAAAAGGATTGGTGATCATTTCCAGTTTGCTTTCAAAACAATCCCAATCATCATAACATTCTCCAACATTGTCTTTTTCTGTTTCAGTAGTGTTGTGACTCCAGGGATATGTAGGTCGGTGGGTTGGTCAGTCCCCCACTTTGGTCCAGATTGAAATATCTTGACACATATTGGATACATTGACATTCAACCTGGTGGTGGCACTAGATGGAAATTCAGGGGATCACCAAAGTCATCAGGATCCACAGGGAGCCTGAATATATGTACAAAATTTAATGGAAATTTATCCAATATTTAAGATATTTTAGTCTGGACCTAAGTGGTGGACCAACCAACACCGCCTTCCCTCACCACTGCTGTTATGCACTTGCCAGGCGTCAATGCAAAGGCCACACAAACAAATCCAGATACCATTCATATGTTAATACCAGGTGGAAATGGGGTCTAACGCACCATCAGTCACTGTATCAGTTGCCTAAATAAAATCTCATATTTGACTGATTGTCAAGGCTGGTGTGAGTGGAGTAACAGGAAAAGGACTGAAACGCAGACAGACTGGTACAGTTCAGGGATTTATTGCCACAATGAAGGTAAATACAGGCTTATAGGCAGGTGCAGGTAGGCAGACAGACAAACAGAGGACTTTTGGTCAGTACACTCTGCCCTGAGGGTGTTTGCAAATAAGCATTCACACAAGGCAGCTGGTGTTTACAAGCCAATACTTATGTGCTCATTTGGAGGTGAGTGCATTATACTTAAAAGGTATACTAATAAAGTATGGGACACTACACGGACTGGAAGGTGCATCAAGCATAATGCCCTTTTTTTCACAGTGAAAAACCATTGTGACTATACAGGGAAAAGATGATTTATGAGTTGACACTGTCTTCACTTTTTTTTTATGCTGCTGGCTGATGGTGCAGAAAGCGGAGCCATCTATTGATGCTACTGCTTTTGGATGCAGATAATTTAGAGTCTCCAGCCCACCTGATGTTCATGGGAAACTGGAGCAGAGAAGGCCAGGAATCAAACCTGGCATTGTGACTCTATGAGACACAGTGCCAACAGTGCTGATCCACTTGTACTTATTAGGATTTATGTCGTCAAACACGTCCAGTAGACGTAAATGAGCAGTTAGACTGAATGAGTAGCAAGTCTAGTAAAAAATTAGAAAGGGCAGGTGGATATTTAGCAGTTACTATTGAACACTGTTATGGAGTGTCATCCCTTTTTATTGAGGCAAAATTGCCTTTTGAAATAACACTTCTTTCTTGGCTTCCCTCCTAAAAAAGAGGACTAAGAGTTACTTAGACTTACTAGTACTTAGGCACAGCAGTGCTTTGAGCTAATGTGGCTGGTTACTACTTGATCGCTTTAGTTTCTAATGTCCTTTTTAACTTTTAGCTTTTACTGCCGTTTTTTAAACTTGGTGTCCTTGGTTGTTTAGTTCTTAATTGATTTTAATCTGATTTGAACTGTGCCTTGATTATGCCATCACAGACGTTTTCCACTCTATTTTGGTCTGTTGATAGCAGCCTTGCTGCAACTAACCCTGCAGTTACATTTTTGTATCAATGCCTCCACTCACCTCTCCACCAGACTGTGCTGATTCTAAACATCTCCATCTTCCTCGACCCTTTAGTAGAGGTGGTGGTTTAGGTTTTTTATATGAAATGTTTTAAGTGCTCTCTTCATTTCCTTTGGTAATTTTATTTCATTTGAAGTCTTGTGCTTTCGTATTACAGGAACTGTTCCCTTACTGTGTATTTTAGTTTATAGACACCCAAGATAAAACAATTTTATTACAGAATTTTCTGAACTTTTATCCATTGTTTTAAATAGTATGACAGTATGACTGGGTGTTTTTAATATTCATCTATGTTGCCCTTCATACCCAAGTCTGGTGGGTTCCTAGACCTAGTGGAATCATTCCATCTTTTACAGTCACTTAAAGGAGCTACACATTCCAAAGGTAAAATCCTCGACTTGGTACTTTCTTCTGGTTTCTGCCCAGAAAATGTAGTTAGTTAGTTCTTCTCTTTTAAAACGTCACCCCATAACTCAGTCCCGCATTTTTAGAGCTGACTCGGCAGCCAAATTCAGTAATTGTTTTATCCCCATGATAACACTTTCACAAAATCCGGATGAATTATTGCCTCTTTAAACAGTCACTGTCTTTCCATTCTTGACCACATTGCTCCAATGAACATCAGAAAGCTAAAATCGAACACCCTCCCTTGGCTAAATGATCACACTCGATCCCTGACATGACAGTGAAGAAAATTAGAATTTTTAAAAGAGGGTATTCTCCACTGTCCGCTCCTTTTATTTGATTGATTATTGAAAGTTCTCTGACTTCTGGCATCTTTCCAAATAGCAAACATGCAATTATTCAACTACTGAAAAACCTAATCTGATGCCCTATTACTCAGTAATTACAGACCAATTTCTAAATTATCACTTTTATCTAAGTTATTTGTAACCCAAGTAAACTCTTTTATGAATAACAATAGTACTTTTAATAGTTTTCAGTCAGGTTTTAGAGCTCGCTGTAGCACAGAGACAGCCCTAACAATCTACTAACAGCTGTGTGTCTAAGATCAGACATCATTAGCTTCTTTTAAATCCATCTTTATCTGCTGTTTTTTCTGTAAAGAAATTATATAAAGTTTATTTATATTATAAATGCTAAATGCTTTTGAGCAAAATGTCAGCATGATAACATGCTCATAATGACAATGCTAACATGTTGAAGTTAAGCAGGTATAATGTTTACCACGTTCACCATCTTAGTTTAGTATCTTAGCAAGCTAACAATTGCTAATTAGTATAAAACACATAGTGTTATTACATTTGCAGGTATTTGGTCACAAATTAAGATTCTGACCTGATGATCATGCTAGATGAAAAGTCAGTGGTTCACCAAAGTTATTGGGATTGATCACCTGGGGACCATGAATGTCTGGAAAAAAATCCATCAGATAGTTGTTACATAGCCATATAGAGTTTATTCACCGCGTTGGAGGCGCGGCTTAGTGAGTTAGAATCGCGGCTCCGCACCATGGAAAGTCAGTCAGCTGTAGTTAGCCAGCCCTCAGCCAGTGCGAGCTGACCAAAGGTAGCTTCTGTTTTTGGAGATGATCAAGATGGAGCCGCAGATGGCTGCCTCAGTGTGTTGGTGCGTGTTTTGTCTTGTTTTGTTTATTAATTCAGTTTTCTGCCATGGTACCCAGAGCTCTTTCACCAGAGAAGAGCTCATGAACATCAGGGATACAAATTCTGCGGATTTATTTCCAACTTTCCTCGCTCCATGCGTGGAATTACTGAACATTCTGGTCAAAGGTGCCCTCACCTTTGTCCACACAGTGAAACGCCGGAGGAGAGGGAAACGTGCCGGTGCGCTCGTGCGTCTTTGCCGGCGCGGAGTTCGAACACCAACGGCAATATTTCTCTCCAATGTGCATTCACTGTGCAATAAATTGGATGAACTTCAGCTACTGGTGGGGAAAAACAGGAACGTTTCTTCATCTTCCATTTTGTGTTTCACGGAGATGTGGCTGTGTGGATCGGTACCGGACTCTGCGCTGCAGCTGGCAGGCTTCCAACTCTGCAGTGCGGACCGCAACACAACTCTCTCAGGCAAAACGAAAGGTGGAGGTATCTGTTTCTACACTAACAGTGGCTGGTGCAACGATGTGACAGTGATTCATCAGTACTGTTCTCCTGATCTGGAATCTTTCTTCATAAACTGTAAACCCTTCTACTCCCCCCTGAGTTCATTTCATTAATTCTGGTCGGTGTTTACATTCCACCGCAGGCCAACGTGCAGGAGGCACAGCGCATGCTCGCCGACCAGATACTGAATGTGGAGCAGACAAACCTGGACTCCTTAGTTATTGTTCTCGGTGACTTTAACAAAGGTAACATCACCCACGAACTCCCAAAATACAGACAGTTTATCAAATGCCCGACCAGAGAGGAGAATGTTCTGGATCACTGTTACACTACAGTGAGCAGTGCCTATCACGCCGTCCCCCGCGCTGCACTGGGTCACTCTGACCACGTCATGGTCCACCTGATTCCTACATACAGGCAGAAATTAAAGCTCTCTAAACCTGTTGTGAGGACATCAAAGCTGTGGACCAGTGAAGCTAAGGAGGACCTTCGTGCGTGCTTGGACTGCACTGACTGGGATGTTTTCAGGACTGTCTCCAACAGTCTGGATGAGTTCACAGAGGCTGTGACATCATACATCAGCTTCTGTGAGGACTGCTGTGTACCATCACGCACCAGGGTGAGTTANGGTGAGATCTGATCATATTGATCAAAACAGCCCGTTTTAAGTTGATTTCTTCACAGTATGTGTCTAAACAGTGTAATTCATCAAATTATGCGTATCTGGCTGAGTTCTGATCATACTGATCAAAACAACCCGTTTTAAGTTAATTTCTTTACGGTATTTGTCTAAACAGTGTAAATCATCACTTTATGATTAACTTGCTGAGATCTCATCATATTGCTCAAAACAGTCCGTTTTAAGCTGATTTCTTCACAGTATTTGTCTAAACAGTGTAAATCATCACTTTATGATTAACTTGCTGAGATCTGATCATATTGATCAAAACAGCCCGTTTTAAGTTGATTTCTTCACAGTATGTGTCTAAACAGTGTAATTCATCACTTTATGATTAACTTGGTGAGATCTGATCATATTGATCAAAACAGCCCGTTTTAAGT